>NC_059623.1:5776751-5814251 GCF_020424385.1 Procambarus clarkii
ATTTGGAGAGCTTTGAGACGATCCCAATAATTTAGGTGCTTTATCTCGTCTATGCGTGCGGAATATGTTCTCTGTATTCCCTCTATTTCAGCAATCTCTCCTGCTCTGAAGGGGGAAGTGAGTACTGAGCAGTACTCGAGACGGGACAACACAAGTTACTTGAAGAGTACAACCTTTGTGATGGGATCCCTGGATTTGAAAGTTCTCGTAATCTAACCTATCATTTTTTCTGGCTGACGAAATATTTGCTTGGTTATGCTCCCTAAACGTTAGGTCGTCAGACATCATTATTCCCAAATCCTTTACGTGCTGCTTTCCTACTATGGGCAGATTTGATTATGCTTTGTACCCTGTATTATGTTTATGGTTCTTATTTTTACCATACCTGAGTACCTGGAATATATCAATGTTAAACATCATGGGACAGATTCACGAAACAGTTACGCAAGTCCTTACGAACGTTTACATCTTTTCTCAATCTTTGGCGGCTTTGTTTACAATTATTTACAGTTAATGATCTCTGAAACACCAGGAGGCTGGTTTATAACAATAACAACAGTTGATTGTGAGGTTTTCATGCTTGTAAACTGTTTAACAAAACCGCCAAAGATTGTGAAAAGATGTACACGTTCGTAAGTACTTGCGTAACTGCTTCGCGAATCTGGCCCCATGTTATTTTCTGCTGCCCAGTCGAAAACTTATTAATATCTGCTTGTAGCTTTTCAATGTCTTCAGCAGAGGTAATTTTCATGCTGATTTTTGTGTCATCTGCAAAGGATGATATGAAGTTGTAATTTGTATTTTTGTCTAAATCTGAAATGAGAATAAGGAACAGCAGTGGTGCAAGGACTGTACAGTACCTTGAGGTACAGAGCTTTTAACTGCTCTTGGACTCGATTTTATATGGTTGACTGTTACTCTTTGTGTTCTGTTCGACAGAAAATTGAGTATCCAGCGTCCTACTTTACCAGTTATTCCCATTGACCTCATTTTGTGTGCTATCACTCCATGGTCACATTTATCGAATGCCTTTGCGAAATCCGTATATACCACATCTGCATTTTGTTTTTCTTCTAATGTCTCAGTGATTTTGTCGTAGTGGTCCAGTAGCTGTGAGAGGCACGATCTTCCCGCTCTAAATCCATGTTGGCCTGGGTTGTAGAGGTCATTGGTCTCCATGAAACTGGTGACCTGACTCCTGATCACTCTCTCATACACTTTTATTATGTGAGACGTTAGTGTAACTGGTTCAGTGAGTGTTGCAGCGTTCAGTGTGTTAGGCCTGGCGTCGCCCCGGATGGGGACGGGGGGGGGGGGGTAGAGGGAGGGGGGATGGTTATGGGGGAGGGGGGGGGGTAAAGGGGGAGGGGGGGGGGGGAATACCGAGGCCTCCCCACACCTGAGACGTTTCCCGCGTGTTCCGACGACCAAAGTTCCCCTTAACTCCGGGTTATAGTACATTAAACATCACGTGTGAGTAGAACCTATTTTATCCCCTTCCCCCCTCTTCCCCCCTCCCCCCTCCCCCCTCCTTGACGGTTCTAAACTATTCGACTAGATGGTTTCATAAAGAGTGCGGTGGGGGGTGGGGGGGGGGAAGAGATTTAAACGTGGAATGTTAGTTTGAGATGAAGAGATGAGGGGGGGGGGCGGGGGGGGGGGTGGAAGGGATGTTGTATTGGGTTGTAGTTGTCCAAAATGGCGCCGGGAGGGGGGGGATGGGGGGGGGTGTCACCACGCGGCCCTGCAGTGGTCTGTGGTGGTCGTGAACCACCACAGTCATGTCCATTATTGACCAGCTCGTTTAATGGTAGTGTGTAGTTGAAGCGGTGGTCAGGGGGGGGGGAGGGGGAGTGGGTGGTACAGCAGGACGAGTACCACTGTACCGCTGGGTACAGCCGCCCAGCTGGCAGTAGTGGTGCTACGGTACCTCTGGCACCGCTGGTCGACGGCGGTGCCTTGGTGCCGATCGACATTAATTTCGACGCTAAATGTTAATGAGAATGTTTTGTAGGATGAGACAAGTGACTATGTCATCTGTCTGCCATAGCTTATGGCAGGCTATGGCAGGCTTATTGCAGGCTATGGCAGGCTTATTGCAGGCTATGGCAGGCCACGGCAGGTTTATGGCAGGCTATGGCAGGCTTATTGCAGGCTATGGCAGGCCACGGCAGGTTTATGGCAGGCTATGGCAGACTCATGGCAGGCTATGGCAGGCTTATGGCAGGCTATTGCAGGCCATGGCAAGCTATGGCAGGCATGGCAGGCTATGACAGGCTATGGCAGGCCATTGCAGGCTTATGGCAGGCATGGCAGGCATGGCAGGCTATGGCAGGCTCATGGCAGGCCATATCAGCAGCTGTGTTTGAGGAAACATTGGCTGAGCTGAACTATCCGGCTGACGTCTCACATAACGGTAAAAGAATCTCTATAGAATTCATTATTGCTGCCCAATGGTTCCGTCATCTCCACCGCCACGCACCTTCCGGACGCTCTCGCCTCTGTGTTTATTATTTGTGCCTGCAGAATCGAGCTATTAGCTCTTGGACCCCGCCTTTTTAACTAATCTATTTTTTCTCTGTATCTACGACATACATTTATCTCTAACACACTAACACACTTAACACTAACTTCCTAACACACTGTTAGGAAGCAGCCCGTAGCAACTGCCTAACTCCCAGGTACCTATTTACTGCTAGATGAACATGGGCATCAGGATGCCCACAACACAGACTTCGCAAAGGCATTCGATAAATGTGACCATGGAGTGATAGCACACAAAATGAGGTCAATGGGTATAACTGGTAAAGTAGGACGCTGGATACTCAGTTTCCTGTCGAACAGAACACAGAGAGTAACAGTCAGTCAAATAAAATCTAGCCCAAGCGCAGTTAAAAGCTCAGTACCTCAAGGTACAGTCCTTGCACCACTGCTGTTCCTTATTCTCATATCAGATATTGACAAAAATTCAAGTCACAGCTTCGTGTCAGTCTTTGCAGATGACACAAAAAACAGCATGAAAATTACCTCTGCTGAAGACATTGAAAAATTACAAGCAAATGTCAACAAAGTTTTCGATTTCGCAGCAGAAAATAATATGATGTTTAACAGTGATCAATTCCAGGAACTCAGGTACGGTAAAAATGAGGATCTGAAACATAATACAGGGTACAAAACACAATCGAATCTCCCCATAGTAGGAACACAGCATGTCAAGGATGTAGGAATATTGATGTCTGACGACCTAACATTTACGGAGCATAACCAAGCAAATATTGCGTCAGCCAGAAAAATGATAGGATGGATTACGAGAACTTTCAAATCCAGGGATCCCATCACAATGGTTGTACTCTTCAAGTCACTTGTGTTGTTCGTCTTGAGTACTCGTTAGTACAGCTCTTCCTTCCACTTCAGAGCAGGGAAGATTGTTGAAATAGAGAGAATACAGAGAACATGCACGGCACGCATACGTGGACACAATAAGGCACCTAGACTATTTTGACCGTCTCAAAGCTCTCCAAATGTACTCTCTAGAAATGAGACGAGGTAGGTATCACATAATATATACATTGACGATACTGGAAGGCCAGGTCTCAAATTTGCACAGTTAAATAACAACATACTGGAGTGAAAGATATGGTAGGAAATGCAGACTAGAGCCATTGAAGAGTAGAGGCGCCATAGGCACAATCAGAGAACACTGTATAAACATCAGAGGTCCGCGGTTGTTTAACATCCTCTCAGCGAGCATAAGACATATTCCCGGAACAACCGTGGACATCTTCAAGAGAAAACTAGACTGTTTTCTAAAAGAAGTTCCGAACCAACCGGGCTGTGATGGGTGTGTGGGCCTGCGGGCCGCTCCAAGCAACAGCCTGGTGGACCAAACTCTCACAAGTCCCTGCGGGCTGCTCCAAGCAACAGCCTGGTGGACCAAACTCTCACAAGTCAAGCCTGGCCTCGGGCCGGGCTTGGGGAGTAGAAGAACTCCCAGAACCCCATCAACCAGGTATCAAGCAGGTGAAATAAACTGCTCATTTATTTCCGCCTGCGCCTAGCAATGATCCTCGGACTCTACGACTACAAATCCCGAGCGCTGTACACTCAGCTTTCAGGCCTTGTACTCACCTAATAGTGTGTTGTGTGTGTGTGTGTGTGTGTGTGTGTGTGTGTGTGTGTGTGTGTGTGTGTGTGTGTGTGTGTGTGTGTGTGTGTGTGTGTGTGTGTGTGTGTGTGTGTGTGTGTGTGTGTGTGTGAAGCCTACGTTACCACGCCCATGTCTACGCCTTCCCTTCAGCCATGGTACTCCCATTGCCAGCTGACGTATCAACCATGGGAGGAAGGCTCCCTGATGTCTACCATGGTACTCCCATGGCCAGCTGCCGTATCAACCATTGGAGGAAGACTCCCTGGTGTCTACCATGGTACTCCCATGGCCAGCTGCCGTATCTACCATGGGAGGAAGGCTCCCTGATGTCTACCATGGTACTCCCATGGCCAGCTGCCGTATCTACCTACCATGGGAGGAAGGCTCCGTGGTGTCTACCATGGTACTCCCATGGCCAGCTGCCGTATCTACCATGGGAGGAAGGCTCCCTGATGTCTACCATGGTACTCCCATGGCCAGCTGACGTATCAACCATGGGAGGAAGGCTCCCTGATGTCTACCATGGTACTCCCATGGCCAGCTGCCGTATCTACCATGGGAGGAAGGCTCCCTGATGTCTACCATGGTACTCCCATGGCCAGCTGACGTATCAACCATGGGAGGAAGGCTCCCTGATGTCTACCATGGTACTCCCATGGCCAGCTGCCGTATCTACCTACCATGGGAGGAAGGCTCCGTGGTGTCTACCATGGTACTCCCATGGCCAGCTGCCGTATCTACCATGGGAGGAAGGCTCCCTGATGTCTACCATGGTACTCCCATGGCCAGCTGACGTATCAACCATGGGAGGAAGGCTCCCTGATGTCTACCATGGTACTCCCATGGCCAGCTGACGTATCAACCATGGGAGGAAGGCTCCCTGATGTCTACCATGGTACTCCCATGGCCAGCTGCCGTATCTACCTACCATGGGAGGAAGGCTCCCTGGTGTCTACCACTGGGCGCCCTCACCCTGAGCACTGAGGCAGCAGGAAGTGTGTGGTGGTCAAGCGGGCAGGTCTTCCCGCTCTAGAGGGCTCCGGGGATTACTGGCTTACTGGCGGGAGGGAGGCCGGGCCGCTAGCACGCCTGCAACACCTTCCCGTTCACCTGTACTGTTGGAAGGAACATATTAATCAATAATATAGGTAGGAATTGATTAATCAATAATGTAGGGAGGAATTATTAATCAATAATATAGGTAGGAATTGATTAATCAATAATGTAGGTAGGAATTGATTAATCAATAATGTAGGTAGGAATTGATTAATCAATAATGTAGGTAGGAATTGATTAATCAATAATGTAGGGAGGAATTATTAATCAATAATATAGGTAGGAATTGATTAATCAATAATGTAGGTAGGAATTGATTAATCAATAATGTAGGTAGGAATTGATTAATCAATAATGTAGGGAGGAATTATTAATCAATAATATAGGTAGGAATTGATTAATCAATAATGTAGGGAGGAATTATTAATCAATAATATAGGTAGGAATTGATTAATCAATAATGTAGGGAGGAATTATTAACCAATAATATAGGTAGGAATTGATTAATCAATAATGTAGGGAGGAATTTATTAATCAATAATGTAGGGAGGAATTATTAATCAATAATATTGGAAGGAACTTATTAATCAGTAATGTAAGAAAGAATTTATTAATAATAATGTAGGAAGGAATTTATTAATCAGTAATGTAAGAAAGAATTTATTAATCAATAATGTAGGAATGATTTTATTTATCAATAATTTAGGAACGAGGTTATTAATAATATAGGAAGGAACTTATTAACCAATAATATAGGAGGAATTTATTAATCAATAACGCAGGAAGGAACATATTAGCCAATAATGTAAGAAGGAATTTATTTTGTATACATATCGGGGGAAGGACACAGCCATGTTAACAATCACTTCAGTATTGTGCTGCCAAGATTAGCGTCAACGGTGACGTAAATAATAATGATGTATAGCGCAGTTAAAAGCTCTGTACCTCAAGGTACAGTCCTTGCACCACTACTGTTCCTTATTCTTATATCTGATATAGACAAAAATACAAGTCACAGCTTCGTCTCATTCTCTGCAGATGACACGAAAATTAGCATGAAAATTACCACTGCTAAAGACATTGAAAAATTACAAGCAGATATCAACAAAGTTTTCGACTTGGCAGCAGAAAATAACATGATGTTTAACAGTGATAAATTCCAGGTACTCAGGTACGGGAAAAATGAGGACCTTAAACATAATACAGGGTACAAAACACAATCGAATCTGCCCATAGTAGGAAAACAGCATGTAAAGGATTTGGGAATAATGATGTCCGACGACCTAACGTTTAGGGAGCATAACCAAGCAAATATTGCGTCAGCCAGAAAAATGATAGGATGGATTACGAGAACTTTCAAATCCAGGGATCCCATCACAATGGTTGTACTCTTCTAGTCACTTGTGTTGTCCCGTCTTGAGCACTACACAGTACTCACTTTCCCCTTCAGAGCAGGAGAGATTGCTGAAATAGAGGGAATACAGAGAACATATACGGCACGCATAGACGAGATAAAACACCTAAATTATTGGGATCGTCTCAAAGCTCTCCAAATGTACTCTCTAGAAAGGAGACGAGAGAGATACCTAATAATATACACATGGAAAATACTGGAGGGCCAGGACCCAAATCTACACAGTAAAATAACAACATACTGGAGTGAACGATATGGAAGAAAATGCAGAATAGAACCAGTGAAGAGCAGAGGTGCCATAGGCACAATCAGAGAACACTGTATAAACATCAGAGGTCCGCGGTTGTTCAACATCCTCCCAGCGAGTATAAGAAATATTGCAGGAACAACCGTGGATATCATGAAGAGAAATCTAGATTGTTTTCTGAAAGAAGTTCCGGACCAACCGGGCTGTGGTGGATATGTGGGCCTGCGGGCCGCTCCAAGCAACAGCCTGGTGGACCAAACTCTCACAAGTCAAGCCTGGCCTCGGGCCGGGCTTGGGGAGTAGAAGAACTCCCAGAACCAGAACCCCATCAACCAGGTATATGTGGGCCTGCGGGCCGCTCCAAGCAACACCTGGCCTCGGGCCGGGCTTGGGGAGTAGAAGAACTCCCAGAACCCCATCAACCAGGTATCAACCAGGTATTGATATCATACTAATGAGTTTCGGGCATGATTATATATACTGTTCATGCAATTATCACAGACGTGTGTAATGTGTACTTACCTAATTGTACTCACCTAGTTGTGCTTGCGGGGGTTCAGCTCTGGCTCTTTGGTCCCGCCTCTCAACTGTCAATCAACTGGTGTACAGGTTCCTGAGCCTACTGGGCTCTATCATATCTACATTATAAACTGTGTATGGAGTCAGCCTCCACCACATCACTGCCTAATGCATTCCACCTGTTAACTACTCTGACACTGAAAAAGTTCCTTCTAACGTCCCTGTGCCTCATGTGAGTACTCAGTTTCCACCTGTGTCCCCTTGTTCGCGTACCGCCAGTGTTGAATAGTTTATCCTTGTCTACCCTGTCAATTCCTCCTGAGGATTTTGTAGGTAGTAATCATGTCTCCCCTCGCTCTTTTGTCTTCCAGTGTCGTAAGGTGCATTCCCGCAGCCTTTCCTCGTAACTCATGCCTCTTAGTTCTGGGACTAGCCTAGTGGCATACCTCTGAACTTTTTCCAGCTTCGTCTTGTGCTTGATAAGGTACGGGCTCCATGCTGGGGCCGCATACTCCAGGATTGGTCTTACGTATGTGGTGTACAAGATTCTGAACGATTCCTTACACAGGTTCCTGAAGGCTGTTCTGATGTTAGCGAGCGTTTGTGTGCGTGTGCGTGTGCGTGTGTGTGTGCGTGTGTGTGTGCGTGTGTGTGTGCGTGTGCGTGTGCTTACGGATTTGCAAGTGTACTATAGAAAATAATAATAAAAACTGTAGAAGGCTTATTGGCCCATTCTTGGCAGCTCCTGTCCATATCCACCCAAATTCATTGATATATATGTCAAGCCTACGCTTGAAACAATCCAGTGATCCATAGGTCTTTTATGTTACTCGGTGATATGTGCCACACATCAACAATCCTGTTTCCAAACCAGTATTTACCCAGGTCCTTACCCTGAATCTAAACCTTTAGGTGTATGTTTATGTGTATATTATAGGGGTATGTTTATGTATATATATATAGGGGTATGTGTATATATATATAGGGGTATGTTTATGTATATATAGGTGTATGTAGTGTATATATATATATATATATATATATATATATATATATATATATATATATATATATATATATATATATATATATATATATATATTGTATGGTGACCCTCGCGAGCTGCTTAGTGTAAATGGGACCAAGAACAAGCGGGATATACTGAAGAATAACACCAGGGGGGGGGGGGGGTTATGCATAATGCTTCTAGGAACAAATCCCTGGATCCTATTCACTGTATTCCGTTCCTTTATGCATTGATTGTTTGGCTTGAGATCCTTCCCATTTCCTGATCTTTTTCACATTCAGATTTCGTAATTTCAACATTGTCCGTCAGATATCAGGTCACTGTATTATCATCACCTGGGCTCAGAGCAACCATCTAAATGGTTGGGCACTATTCCTTCCCCCTCGTTCCATCCCTTATCCTTATCTTAACCCTGTGCTTTATAGTCGTAATGGCTTGGCGCTTTCCCCCTGATAACTCCACCCCCCTTAAAGCCCTGCAAGTAGGTGTTAATATTAAACTACATCTGTCAATCGTTCGTCCATTTAAATCTCTATCTAAATCATCTTGTACTGATTTCGTGTCTTATTAATCTATTTCCCCCCATCCTCTCGACTGGTCTAAGTGGTCTAAGATGGACCGAAACGTCGTGGTCTCCTTCTCTTCTGGGGCCAGATTCACGAAAGCACTTACGAACCTGTACATCTTTTCTCAATCTTTGGCGGCTTTGTTTACAACTATTAAACAGTTAATGAGCTCTGAAGCACCAGGAGGCTGTTTATAACAATAACAACAGTTGATTGGCAAGTTTTCATGCTTGTAAACTGTTTAATAAATGTAAGCAAAGCCGTCAAACATTGAGGAAAGATGTACACGTTCGTAAGTACTTGCGTAAGTGCTTTCGTGAATCTGGCTCCAGGTGTGTGGTGTGGTCAACATGTCTTCAGCCCCGTTATTGTGACTCATCGTCTGCATCCTATTTTTGTATCTGAAAATTTGCTGTTTTAATCCTTAATTTAAATGGTTTATATAAGGTAGGCAAGAGAGGTCCCGGGATAGAGCCCTGGGTCACTCCACCTAGGGATAGAGCCCTGGGTCACTCCACCTACAGCGCTATCCCTGTTGGATTTTCTACCCGACCGTCCAAGTGGTTGGGTACCATTCCTTCCCCTCTCGTCCCATCCCAAATCCTTATCCTGACCCCTTCCAAGTGCTATATAGTTGTAATGGCTTGGCGCTTTTCCCTGAAAATTCCTCCCCTCCCCTCCCTGTTGGATTTAACTCCGTTTGTGCGAACTTAGCGAACTATGAGATATCCAAGTACTAATCCAACTCAGGATAATCCCTCCTATTCATAAACTAACAAATTAACATAAAACTTAAGGAAATTCCAGAAGGCCGATTAGTCCTACGAGGCAGCGCCTATTTATATCCACCTAAACTCATTCATATATGTGTCTAACCTACGCTTGAAACTATCAATTGATCCCATATTTATTGTGTTAACCGGTATATGGTTCCATAGATCAACAGCTCTCTTTTTTTGCTAAACCAGTATTTACCCAGGTCTTTTCACAATGTAAACTTATCCAATATACATCCATTGTGGCCTATTAGGAGTTCAGTATATTTAACATGTTATTAACATCCCCTTTGTCATGTCCACTCCTTCACGTGTGCACCTCCATCATGTCTCCCTAACTCCTCATCTCACTCCTTCACGTGTGCACCTCCATCATGTCTCCCTAACTCCTCATCTCACTCCTTCACGTGTGCACCTCAATCATGTCTCCCTAACTCCTCATCTCACTCCTTCACGTGTGCACCTCCATCATGTCTCCCTAACTCCTCATCTCACTCCTTCACGTGTGCACCTCCATCATGTCTCCCTAACTCCTCATCTCACTCCTTCACGTGTGCACCTCCATCATGTCTCCCTAACTCCTCATCTCACTCCTTCACGTGTGCACCTCAATCATGTCTCCCTAACTCCTCATCTCACTCCTTCACGTGTGCACCTCAATCATGTCACCCTAACTCCTCATCTCACTCCTTCACGTGTGCACCTCAATCATGTCACCCTAACTCCTCATCTCACTCCTTCACGTGTGCACCTCAATCATGTCTCCCTAACTCCTCATCTCACTCCTTCACGTGTGCACCTCAATCATGTCTCCCTAACTCCTCATCTCACTCCTTCACGTGTGCACCTCCATCATGTCACCCTAACTCCTCATCTCACTCCTTCACGTGTGCACCTCAATCATGTCACCCTAACTCCTCATCTCACTCCTTCACGTGTGCACCTCAATCATGTCTCCCTAACTCCTCATCTCACTCCTTCACGTGTGCACCTCAATCATGTCTCCCTAACTCCTCATCTCACTCCTTCACGTGTGCACCTCAATCATGTCACCCCTAACACCTCACCTCTCAAGAGACTGTAAGTTAAGCTTTGTCAATCATTCATCACATGTTGGATTATTAATGCCTGGGATTAACTATGTCATCCTACGCTGGACGCGTTCCGGTGAAGTAATGTGTTGTGTGGATAAAATAGTAACACAAAATAGAACGTGAAACAATGGGTATAAATTGGATAATTTTAGATCTAGGAAAGACCTGGGTAAATACTGGTTCGGTTAAAGAATTGTTGATTTGTGGCACCAATTATCGCCTAACATTATAGAAGTAGGATCCCTTGATAGTTTCAAGCGTAGGCTAGACATATATATATATATATATATATTAGATGTGTTGGGAGTACCATGTGGTGGTACAGGGGGGGAGGGAGTTTGGCTGGGGGTACCATGTGGTGGTACAGGGGGGGCAGCGTGGCTGGGGGTACCATGTGGTGTACAGGGGGGGGAGCATGGCTGGGGGTACCATGTGGTGGTACAGGGGGGGGGGGAGCGTGGCTGGGGGTACCATGTGGTAGTACAGGGGGGGGGTGTGGCTGGGGGTACCATGTGGTGGTACAATGGGGGGGAGCGTGGCTGGGGGTACCATGTGGTGGTACGGGGGGGGAGTGTGGCTGGGGGTACCATGTGGTGGTACAGTGGGGGGGAGCGTGGCTGGGGGTACCATGTGGTGGTACAGGGGGGGGGAGCGTGGCTGGGGGTACCATGTGGTGGTACAGGGGGGTAGGAGCATGACTGGGGGTACCATGTGGTGGTACAGGGGGGGGGAGCTTGGCTGGGGGTCCCATGTGGTGGTACAGGGTGGGGGAGCGTGGCTGGGGGTACCACAAACGCTGGTTCGAGTCTCCAAAGGAGTTTCTATTCAGGTGTTTCATTGCTAACGCTTCTCAAAAAAAATATATATATAACAAACTCCATAAAACAGTATTTTAATTACCATATTTCGTACACTTATGCATTTATTTTTTTTTGGTTTTAAATTCGTACTTCTCATTACACCAGATCTTTTTAGCAACCAGACTTGGTAATGTCAACACCGTCAGCTGATTTCTTGTAACTCGCATCATCATTAACTTACAAGTGTCAGCATTAAGATGAGTCTCTAAGTCTTTCTACCGGTTCAAAAGCCTGGCTAGATGGCCCTGAAGTGGTGTAAAGATGGCCCTGAAGTGGTGTAAAGATGGCCCTGAAGTGGTGTAAAGATGGCCCTGAAGTGGTGTAAAGATGGCCCTGAAGTGGTGTAAAGATGGCCCTGAAGTGGTGTAAAGATGGCCCTGAAGTGGTGTAAAGATGGCCCTGAAGTGGTGTAAAGATGGCCCTGAAGTGGTGTAAAGATGGCCCTGAAGTGGTGTAAAGATGGCCCTGAAGTGGTGTAAAGATGGCCCTGAAGTGGTGTAAAGATGGCCCTGAAGTGGTGTTAAGATGGCCCTGAAGTGGTGTAAAGATGGCCCTGAAGTGGTGTTAAGATGGCCCTGAAGTGGTGTAAAGATGGCCCTGAAGTGGTGTAAAGATGGCCCTGAAGTGGTGTAAAGATGGCCCTGAAGTGGTGTTAAGATGGCCCTGAAGTGGTGTAAAGATGGCCCTGAAGTGGTGTAAAGATGGCCCTGAAGTGGTGTAAAGATGGCCCTGAAGTGGTGTTAAGATGGCCCTGAAGTGGTGTAAAGATGGCCCTGAAGTGGTGTTAAGATGGCCCTGAAGTGGTGTAAAGATGGCCCTGAAGTGGTGTAAAGATGGCCCTGAAGTGGTGTAAAGATGGCCCTGAAGTGGTGTAAAGATGGCCCTGAAGTGGTGTAAAGATGGCCCTGAAGTGGTGTTAAGATGGCCCTGAAGTGGTGTAAAGATGGCCCTGAAGTGGTGTAAAGATGGCCCTGAAGTGGTGTAAAGATGGCCCTGAAGTGGTGTTAAGATGGCCCTGAAGTGGTGTAAAGATGGCCCTGAAGTGGTGTAAAGATGGCCCTGAAGTGGTGTTAAGATGGCCCTGAAGTGGTGTAAAGATGGCCCTGAAGTGGTGTAAAGATGGCCCTGAAGTGGTGTAAAGATGGCCCTGAAGTGGTGTAAAGATGGCCCTGAAGTGGTGTAAAGATGGCCCTGAAGTGGTGTTAAGATGGCCCTGAAGTGGTGTAAAGATGGCCCTGAAGTGGTGTAAAGATGGCCCTGAAGTGGTGTAAAGATGGCCCTGAAGTGGTGTAAAGATGGCCCTGAAGTGGTGTTAAGTCTTCTGCTGAAGGGATTTCCCGCCCATTTATCGTATCGTCTGTAAATCGGCAAATATTGTTGCTGTATCGTAAATGTAAATAGTTTACATACGTAAGACAAACAACAGAGGTCCTATGATAGGACCTTGAGGCACTCCGCTTGCAACGGTTGTCACTTTGACTTAACTCCAGTTAAACTATCTTGAGGTTATCTTGAGATGATTTCGGAGCTTTTTAGTGTCCTCGCGGCCCGGTCCTCGACCAGGCCTCCACCCCCAGGAAGCAGCCCGTGACAGCTGACTAACACCCAGGTACCTATTTTACTGCTAGTTAACAGGGGCATAGGGTGAAAGAAACTCTGCCTATTGTTTCTCGCTGGCGCCGGGATCGAACCCGGGACCACAGGATCACAAGTCCAGTGTGCTGTTCGCTCGGCCGACCGGCTCCCCCAGGTTGCTAAAGTCAAGGTACTCAACGCCTCTAACCTTTCCATACCATCAACTGCTTCAAATATGCCAGAATAGAATGAAAGACAATTTGTGAAGCATAAATGGCCCTTAGTAAACCCGTGTTGTGGATCATTTATAATCTATGTGTTTTATAGGATGTCGATGAATGACCTTTGTAATTATCGATTCATGTAATTTTTCCACAATATACTTGAAGCTTATTGGCCGATAGTTGGACTCAAGTTATCTCCCATTTTTGAAAATTGGTGCCACATTAGCAACCCTCATCCCTCCCAGGCCAGGGAGCCGGTCGGCCGAGCGGGCAGCACGCTGGACTTGTGACCCTGTGGTCCTGGGTTCGATCCCAGGCGCCGGCGAGAAACATTGGGCAGAGTTTCTTTCACCCTATGCCCTTGTTATCTAGCAGTAAAATAGGTACCTGGGTGTTAGTCAGCTGTCACGGGCTGCTTCCTGGGGGTGGTGGCCTGGTCGAGGACCGGGCCGCGGGGACACTAAAAAGCTCCGAAATCATCTCAAGATAACCTCAAGATAACCTCCGGTACTCTGCCTGACTAATGAGTTATTGAGTTCTCAAGACAAAGTGTCCGCAAAGCGAATCTTTGCATTCTTTAAAGACACTGGCGAACACCTCACTCGGCCCTACCTTGAGGTGCTTCCGGGGCTTAGTGTCCCCGCGGCCCGGTCGTCGACCAGGCCTCCTGGTTGCTGGACTGATCAACCAGGCTGTTAGACGCGGCTGCTCGCAGCCTGACGTATGAGTCACAGCCTGGTTGATCAGGTATAAAGGTCTGAGGTCTGGTTTGGCTTTAAATTTGTCTATTTAAACAAATCCACAAGGGGCCGTGACGAGGATTCGAACCTGCGTCCGAGAGCATTCCAGACGCTGCCTTAATCGACTGAGCTACGACATGGTCAAAAGAGTTGAAACCGAAGTTCAACAGAACTTACTGGATCCTGCAGCCTCTCCGAGACACAAACCAGGGTTTTACACAACTCCCCCCCTGCACTCGAGCTGTTTTGTCTATTTGTTTAATAACTTCCTCCCAGGTCACCATTAAACTAGTGAACCTGTTTCTTCTCTTCCCCACCAATGTAGACTTCTCCAGCAGAAAGCAAAATTTTAATTTCTTCCTTAGTAAATACAGACAAACACTATTTATTTCAGATACTTTTCATCTCCTTGTCATTGTCAGTTATCTGGCCTGTTTCACTTTTTAAATTTCCCTGTCTTTTCCCTAATCTTTTATATAATCGAGGAAACCCTTTTCTCAATTATATAATTGAAGCTTTCTCTTTCTTTCTCCTGCTATGACAACTTCAGAGAGGGACATCAGCGGCATATATTGGTTTAGGACCTTTTATAGTATCTATCTTGAGATGATTTCGGGGCTTTAGTGTCCCCGCGGCCCGGTCCTCGACCAGGCCTCCACCCCCAGGAAGCAGCCCGTGACAGCTGATTAACACCCAGGTACCTATTTTACTGTTTCTCGCCGGCGCCTGGGATCGAACCCAGGACCACAGGATCACAAGTCCAGCGTGCTGTCCGCTCGACCGACCGGCTCCCCCGACCGACCGGCTAGTATACAAGGTTCCTGAACGATTCCTTGAAGCTGCACAATATTGACCACGACTGTAGTTTGTATCCTTGTCTATGTATGATATTAAGAGAGGAGCAGGCACTGTACCTCGCTGGACTGAGCTTTTCACAGTAGATGATCCGGATATTACTGTGTTGACTATTACACTCCGCGTTCAAGTTGAAGATCACTCTCCCTACTCTGCCAGGAATTTCTTTTGAGCAACTGTGAGAGGCAGGACCTTTCATGGCCCCTGAGACCATGCTATAGTGGTCCAGCAACTGTGAGAGGCAGGACCTTTCATGGCCCCTGAGACCATGCTATAGTGGTCCAGCAACTGTGAGAGGCAGGACCCTCCATGGCCCCTGAGACCATGCTATAGTGGTCCAGCAACTGTGAGAGGCAGGACCTTCCATGGCCCCTGAGACCATGCTATAGTGGTCCAGCAACTGTGAGAGGCAGGACCTTCCATGGCCCCTGAGACCATGCTATAGTGGTCCAGCAACTGTGAGAGGCAGGACCCTCCATGGCCCCTGAGACCATGCTATAGTGGTCCAGCAACTGTGAGAGGCAGGACCCTCCATGGCCCCTGAGACCATGCTATAGTGGTCCAGCAACTGTGAGAGGCAGGACCCTCCATGACCATGCCCAGCAACTGTGAGACCATGCTATAGTGGTCCAGCAACTGTGAGAGGCAGGACCCTCCATGGCCCCTGAGACCATGCTATAGTGGTCCAGCAACTGTAAGAGGCAGGACCTTCCATGGCCCCTGAGACCATGCTATAGTGGTCCAGCAACTGTAAGAGGCAGGACCTTCCATGGCCCCTGAGACCATGCTATAGTGGTCCAGCAACTGTGAGAGGCAGGACCTTCCATGGCCCCCTGAGACCATGCTATAGTGGTCCAGCAACTGTGAGAGGCAGGACCCTCCATGGCCCCTGAGACCATGCTATAGTGGTCCAGCAACTGTGAGAGGCAGGACCTTCCATGGCCCCCTGAGACCATGCTATAGTGGTCCAGCAACTGTGAGAGGCAGGACCTTCCATGGCACCTGAGACCATGCTATAGTGGTCCAGCAACTGTGAGAGGCAGGACCCTCCATGGCCCCTGAGACCATGCTATAGTGGTCCAGCAACTGTGAGAGGCAGGACCCTCCATGGCCCCTGAGACCATGCTATAGTGGTCCAGCAACTGTAAGAGGCAGGACCCTCCATGGCCCCTGAGACCATGCTATAGTGGTCCAGCAACTGTAAGAGGCAGGACCTTCCATGGCCCCTGAGACCATGCTATAGTGGTCCAGCAACTGTGAGAGGCAGGACCTTCCATGGCCCCTGAGACCATGCTATAGTGGTCCAGCAACTGTGAGAGGCAGGACCTTCCATGGCCCCTGAGACCATGCTATAGTAGTCCAGCAACTGTGAGAGGCAGCAGGAGCGCCATGTTCTGAACCCGTCGTGTCCAGGGTTATGTAGGTGTGATTCCATGTGATTTGTATCTGTGCCTCACTGGTCAATGTCCTGACCACCCCACACAAGGTTATTGCTGGGTTTTGGGGCAAGGAGCCGTCGTGACGCCACCGCCCCGTGATGTCACCATCGTGGCAAGGATGGTGGGAGATGGCAGGGATGCTGCGAGATGGGAGGGATGCTGGGAGATGGCAGGGATAGTGGGAGATGGCAGGGATGCTGCGAGATGGCAGAGATGCTGGGAGATGGCAGGGATGGTGGGAGATGGGAGGGATGGTGGGAGATGGCAGGGATGCTGCGAGATGGCAGAGATGCTGGGAGATGGCAGGGATGGTGGGAGATGGGAGGGATGCTGGGAGATGGGAGGGATGGTGGGAGATAGCAGGGATGCTGGGAGATGGCAGGGATGGTGGGAGATGGCAGGGATGCTGGGATATGGCAGGGATGCTGGGAGATGGCAGGGATGGTAGGAGATGGCAGGGATGCTGGGAGATGGCAGGGATGCTGGGAGATGGCAGGGATGGTGGGAGATGGCAGGGATGCTGGGAGATGGCAGGGATGCTGGGAGATGGCAGGGATGCTGGGAGATGGCAGGGATGGTGGGAGATGGCAGAGATGCTGGGAGATGGCAGGGATGCTGGGAGATGGCAGGGATGCTGAGAGATGGCAGGGATGGTAGGAGATGGCAGGGATGCTGGGAGATGGCAGGGATGCTGGGAGATGGCAGGGATGCTGTGAGATGGCAGGGATGGAAGGAGATGGCAGGGAAGCTGGGAGATGGCAGGGATGCTGGGAGATGGCAGGGATGCTGGGAGATGGCAGGGATGCTGGGAGATGGCAGGGATGCTGGGAGATGGCAGGGATGCTGGGAGATGGCAGGGATGCTGAGAGATGGCAGGGATGGTAGATGGCAGGGATGCTGGGAGATGGCAGAGATGCTGGGAGGTAGGAGATGGCAGGGATGCTGGGAGATGGCAGGGATGCTGGGAGATGGCAGGGATGCTGGGAGATGGCAGGGATGCTGGGAGATGGCAGGGATGCTGGGAGATGGCAGGGATGCTGGGAGATGGCAGGGATGCTGGGAGATGGCAGGGATGCTGGGAGATGGCAGGGATGGTAGGAGATGGCAGGAGATGGCAGGGATGGTAGGAGATGGCAGGGATGCTGGGAGATGGCAGGGATGCTGGGAGATGGCAGGGATGCTGGGAGATGGCAGGGATGCTGGGAGATGGCAGGGATGGTAGGAGATGGCAGGGATGCTGGGAGATGGCAGGGATGCTGGGAGATGGCAGGGATGCTGGGAGATGGCAGGGATGGTGGGAGATGGCAGGGATGGTGGGAGATGGCAGGGATGCTGGGAGATGGCAGGGATGGTGGGAGATGGCAGGGATGCTGGGAGATGGCAGGGATGCTGGGAGATGGCAGGGATGCTGGGAGATGGCAGGGATGGTGGGAGATGGCAGGGATGGTAGGAGATGGCAGGGATGCTGGGAGATGGCAGGGATGGTGGGAGATGGCAGGGATGCTGGGAGATGGCAGGGATGGTGGGAGATGGCAGCCCCACCAGGCTGTAGAGCGGGAGACTGTGGCGTCCTCTACCCGTAGCGTTGCCAACACCAAATATCGAAGCTTTGTCCCCCTCGTAATCAGAAGCTGTAACTCCCTCACCAACACCACCAACCACACGCACCGCACATCAAACTCCCCTCGGGCCATGCAACGTGCCTAACCAACCCCCAAGTTGCCAGCATGTTGACATAGGAGGTTAGTGTTGGTAGCGGGTCTAGGGAGATGGGGGTTGATGTGGCAACACACCAGACGACGTACTAGAGGTGAAGGTCCCTGATTGTTGCCATACCGGGCTCCCCGTACACCCATTACCCCCCTTCAATGGACCTCTGTGGCACCCTACTCCCCATTACCCTCTACACTACTCTTCTCCTCATTAAAAAACATAGTTGGCGTCCATGTGTTGTGAAGGAGGTGAGGCGCGCGTGTGTGAGGCAGCAGCCAGGGCCCCCACCCACCAGCAGCTGCCCTGGAAACACTTTGTTGATGTCTTCAGACTGTGATCGCATTTGCTCAGGAGCCGAGGTCGCCCACGTGAGACAATTCCTCGGGTACAGTTTGTACAGTGGGACTGTTCCCTGGTACAGGCTGTCCAGTGGGACTGTTCCCTGGTACAGTTTGTCCAGTGGGACTGTTCCTCGGGTACTGGTTGTCCAGTGGGACTGTTCCTCGGGTACTGGTTGTCCAGTGGGACTGTTTCCTGGTACAGGTTGTCCAGTGGGACTGTTTCCTGGTACAGGTTGTCCAGTGGGACTGTTCCCTGGTACAGGTTGTCCAGTGGGACTGTTCCTTGATACAGGTTGTCCAGTGGGACTGTTCCTCGGGTACAGTTGTCCAGTGGGACTGTTCCCTGGTACAGTTTGTCCAGTGGGACTGTTCCTTGGTACAGCTTGTCCCTCGGGTACAGGTTGTCCAGTGGGACTGTTCCCTGGTACAGGTTGTCCAGTGGGACTGTTCCTCGGGTACTGGTTGTCCAGTGGGACTGTTCCCTGATACAGGTTGTCCAGTGGGACTGTTCCTCGGGTACAGTTGTCCAGTGGGACTGTTCCTCGGGTACAGATTGTCCAGTGGGACTGTTCCCTGGTACAGATTGTCCAGTGGGACTGTTCCCTGGTATAGATTGTCCAGTGGGACTGTTCCTCGGGTACAGTTGTCCAGTGGGACTGTTCCTCGGGTACAGTTGTCCAGTGGGACTGTTCCCTGGTACAGATTGTCCAGTGGGACTGTTCCTCGGGTACAGTTGTCCAGTGGGACTGTTCCTCGGGTACAGTTGTCCAGTGGGACTGTTCCTCGGGTACAGGTTGTCCAGTGGGACTGTTCCTCGGGTACAGTTGTCCAGTGGGACTGTTCCCTGGTACAGATTGTCCAGTGGGACTGTTCCTCGGGTACAGGTTGTCCAGTGGGACTGTTCCTCGGGTACAGTTGTCCAGTGGGACTGTTCCTCGGGTACAGGTTGTCCAGTGGGACTGTTCCTCGGGTACAGATTGTCCAGTGGGACTGTTCCTCGGGTGCAGTTTGTCCAGTGGGACTGTTCCTCGGGTACAGTTGTCCAGTGGGACTGTTCCTCGGGTACAGTTGTCCAGTGGGACTGTTCCTCGGGTACAGTTGTCTAGTGGGACTGTTCCTCGGGTACAGGTTGTCCAGTGGGACTGTTCCTCGGGTACAGTTGTCCTGTGGGACTGTTCCTCGGGTACAGATTGTCCAGTGGGACTATCCCAGGGACAGTTTGTCCAGTTGAAGTAGATATGAGGTAATTGCTGGTGGAAGCTGGTGAGAATTAGTTAAGTAAAAACTAGCCAGGAGTAGTTGTTTACTAGCTAGTAGGTTAGAGGCATTCACACCTGCTGTGGGTCTCTAAGTTATTACTTAGCCTAACCAAACTTAATCTAAGCAAATTTAAACTTACCAAGCCAATTTATCCTAACCAAACTTAATCTAAGCCAATCTATCCTAACCAAAGCTAGCTTAACCTAACCAAACTTAATCTAAGCAAACCTAACCGAAGCTAATTTAACCTAACCAAAGCTAACTTAACCTAACCAAACTTAACCTAAGCAAACATAACCTAACCAAAGTTAATCTAAGCAAACCTAACCAAAGCTAACTTAATCTAACCAAACTTAATCTAAGTAAACCTAATCTAACCAAAGCTAACTTAACCTAACCAAAGCTAACCTAACCTAACCAAAGCCAGCTTAACCTAACCAAATTTAATCTAAGCAAACCTAACTTAACACTTTCGCGCTTTCGATTAGAGATAACTCGTCACTGGTTTTTCTTACGATTCCGCATAACTGCCTACTTTTCTCGTCAATCGAAAAAATATTTCTATAAATTCCATTTTTTAAATGAAATGGATGGGGATACTTTTGTTTTGTAGAGAATTTATTTGCAAATTTTTTGGTACCAGAATGAATATTATATCACATAAACTTCTATGAGTAAAAAAAAAAATACACAAAGTATGTTTGGGGGTGTGGCGAGCGTGTGGCAGTGGGTTCCCTTTAGCCGTTGATATATCCAACACGTGGGAAATATTTGTATGTTTTATGTATATGTCTGTGTAGGGAATTTTACTGCGATCACTGTCATACAAATTATAAAATGTTTCAACAAGTATAAACATGACAAACATCAAACGAACGAAAACAATGCGTTCGTTTCTGCCGCGAACGCATACTGAGCGACGTGGTTCTATATTTGGCGCTTCTCTTACATATGCTTTGTACAAATGTTATACAGTTCATCTTATAGAAAATTTTATTGCGAACACATTGGTATAAAAAAGAAATACGTACATAGAAAAGTAGGGTCAGGAAACGTATAAATGTATAAACTTTCCAAGCATGATTGTGTTTTCGCCAGTGCGCTCGCGGCTAACTACTCTCCACTTCACACACTCTTGCGGGTGGGCAATTACCTATATTAAACATTCATATGCCTATGTCCGTGTAGAGAATTTTATTGCGATTCCAATGATACCAAAATTAGCGATGTAGGACAACTGTAGGCTTCGCAACCATTAAGAGAGTGGAAACATTTTGTTGCTGTTTGGCACTCTCGGCGAGTGATCTGCATAGTTTTTTATTTGGTGTTGATACTCCTTATGCTTGGGCGGCATTTTATAGGTATGCTCTTATAGACAATTTCATTGCGAACACAGTGATACCAAATTTAAATACGTGCGCCTTCAATTATTGTCAGGACAGTCAAAAGAGTGTACACTTTTTCGGTCTTACCGCGTAGGCGCGCGAAGTGCCGAAAGCATCTGGGGTATTTTTTTTTTTGAGCGCCGAGAGCGCGAAAGTGTTAACCAAAGCTAACTTAACCTAACCAAAGGTAATCTGCCCTAACCTAACCTGAAACAAACCGGCATCGAAGAGTTGGAACAGTCCCAAGACCTCATCAGTATTCTCGTCCTGAACAACGCTGAACAACACTGCTGTGTACATCTGTCCATACCTCAGTTCCTGGTGGTTGACGGGGCTCTGGAGGCCTTCTTTGACAGGTGTGTGGGGGCAGGGGTTTGGGGCAGGTGAACAGCCACATGTATATAGTGGCAGGTGTAACCTCTTTCGCAATTTGGAGTAGGTCTGAATGAATATATTGTTAGATAGGGAACAGGCTGTGGGTACAGGTTGTGGGTACAGGTTGTGGGTACTGGCTGTGGGTACAGACGGTGGGTACATGCTGTGGGTACAGACTGTGGGTACAGACTGTGGGTACAGACTGTGGGTACAGACTGTGGTACAGACTGTGGTACAGGCTGTGGGTACAGACTGTGGGTACATGCTGTGGGTACAGACTGTGGGTACAGGCTGTGGGTACAGACGGTGGGTACATGCTGTGGGTACAGACTGTGGGTACAGACTGTGGTACAGACTGTGGGTACAGACTGTGGTACAGACTGTGGTACAGGCTGTGGGTACAGACTGTGGGTACAGACTGTGGGTACAGACTGTGGGTACAGACTGTGGGTACAGACTGTGGGTACAGACTGTGGGTACAGAATGTATGTACAGACTGTGGGTACAGACTGTGGGTACAGACTGTGGGTACAGACTGTGGGTACAGACTGTGGGTACAGACTGTGGGTACAGACTGTGGGTACAGACTGTGGGTACAGACTGTGGGTACAGACTGTGGGTACAGACTGTGGGTACAGACTGTGGGTACAGACTGTGGGTACAGACTGTAGGTACAGGCTGTGGGTACAGACTGTGGGTACAGACTGTGGGTACAGACTGTGGGTACAGACTGTGGGTACAGACTGTGGGTACAGACTGTGGGTACAGACTGTGGGTACAGGTTGTGGGTACAGACTGTGGGTACAGACTGTGGGTACAGACTGTGGGTACAGACTGTGGGTACAGACTGTGGGTACAGGCTGTGGGTACAGACTGTGGGTACAGACTGTGGGTACAGACTGTGGGTACAGGTTGTGGGTACAGACTGTGGGTACAGACTGTGGGTACAGACTGTGGGTACAGACTGTGGGTACAGGCTGTGGGTACAGACTGTGGGTACAGACTGTGGGTACACACTGTGGGTACAGGCTGTGGGTACAGACTGTGGGTACAGACTGTGGGTACAGACTGTGGGTACAGGTTGTGGGTACAGACTGTGGGTACAGACTGTGGGTACAGACTGTGGGTACAGGCTGTGGGTACAGACTGTGGGTACAGACTGTGGGTACAGACTGTGGGTACAGACTGTGGGTACAGGCTGTGGGTACAGAATGTATGTACAGACTGTGGGTACAGACTGTGGGTACAGACTGTGGGTACAGGCTGTGGGTACAGACTGTGGGTACAGACTGTGGGTACAGGTTGTGGGTACAGACTGTGGGTACAGGCTGTGGGTACAGACTGTGGGTACAGACTGTGGGTACAGGCTGTGGGTACAGACTGTGGGTACAGACTGTGGGTACAGGTTGTGGGTACAGACTGTGGGTACAGGCTGTGGGTACAGACTGTGGGTACAGACTGTGGGTACAGACTGTGGGTACAGGCTGTGGGTACAGACTGTGGGTACAGACTGTGGGTACAGGCTGTGGGTACAGACTGTGGGTACAGACTGTGGGTACAGACTGTGGGTACAGGTTGTGGGTACAGACTGTGGGTACAGACTGTGGGTACAGACTGTGGGTACAGACTGTGGGTACAGGCTGTGGGTACAGACTGTGGGTACAGACTGTGGGTACACACTGTGGGTACAGGCTGTGGGTACAGACTGTGGGTACAGACTGTGGGTACAGACTGTGGGTACAGGTTGTGGGTACAGACTGTGGGTACAGACTGTGGGTACAGACTGTGGGTACAGGCTGTGGGTACAGACTGTGGGTACAGACTGTGGGTACAGACTGTGGGTACAGACTGTGGGTACAGGCTGTGGGTACAGAATGTATGTACAGACTGTGGGTACAGACTGTGGGTACAGACTGTGGGTACAGGCTGTGGGTACAGACTGTGGGTACAGACTGTGGGTACAGGTTGTGGGTACAGACTGTGGGTACAGGCTGTGGGTACAGACTGTGGGTACAGGCTGTGGGTACAGACTGTGGGTACAGACTGTGGGTACAGACTGTGGGTACAGAATGTATGTACAGACTGTGGGTACAGACTGTGGGTACAGACTGTGGGTACAGAATGTATGTACAGACTGTGGGTACAGACTGTGGGTACAGACTGTGGGTACAGGCTGTGGGTGCAGACTGTGGGTACAGACTGTGGGTACAGACTGTGGGTACAGGCTGTGGGTACAGACTGTGGGTACAGACTGTAGGTACAGGCTGTGGGTACAGACTGTGGGTACAGACTGTGGGTACAGACTGTGGGTACAGACTGTGGGTACAGACTGTGGGTACAGACTGTGGGTACAGACTGTGGGTACAGGCTGTGGGTACAGACTGTGGGTACAGACTGTGGGTACAGACTGTGGGTACAGACTGTGGGTACAGACTGTGGGTACAGGCTGTGGGTACAGACTGTGGGTACAGACTGTGGGTACAGACTGTGGGTACAGGTTGTGGGTACAGACTGTGGGTACAGACTGTGGGTACAGACTGTGGGTACAGACTGTGGGTACAGGCTGTGGGTACAGACTGTGGGTACAGACTGTGGGTACACACTGTGGGTACAGGCTGTGGGTACAGACTGTGGGTACAGACTGTGGGTACAGACTGTGGGTACAGGTTGTGGGTACAGACTGTGGGTACAGACTGTGGGTACAGACTGTGGGTACAGGCTGTGGGTACAGACTGTGGGTACAGACTGTGGGTACAGACTGTGGGTACAGACTGTGGGTACAGGCTGTGGGTACAGAATGTATGTACAGACTGTGGGTACAGACTGTGGGTACAGACTGTGGGTACAGGCTGTGGGTACAGACTGTGGGTACAGACTGTGGGTACAGGTTGTGGGTACAGACTGTGGGTACAGGCTGTGGGTACAGACTGTGGGTACAGACTGTGGGTACAGGCTGTGGGTACAGACTGTGGGTACAGACTGTGGGTACAGGTTGTGGGTACAGACTGTGGGTACAGGCTGTGGGTACAGACTGTGGGTACAGACTGTGGGTACAGACTGTGGGTACAGACTGTGGGTACAGGCTGTGGGTACAGACTGTGGGTACAGACTGTGGGTACAGGCTGTGGGTACAGACTGTGGGTACAGGTTGTGGGTACAGACTGTGGGTACAGGCTGTGGGTACAGACTGTGGGTACAGACTGTGGGTACAGACTGTGGGTACAGACTGTGGGTACAGGCTGTGGGTACAGGTTGTGGGTACAGACTGTGGGTACAGGCTGTGGGTACAGACTGTGGGTACAGGCTGTGGGTACAGACTGTGGGTACAGACTGTGGGTACAGACTGTGGGTACAGACTGTGGGTACAGACTGTGGGTACAGACTGTGGGTACAGGCTGTGGGTACAGACTGTGGGTACAGGCTGTGGGTACAGACTGTGGGTACAGGCTGTGGGTACAGACTGTGGGTACAGACTGTGGGTACAGGTTGTGGGTACAGACTGTGGGTACAGACTGTGGGTACAGACTGTGGGTACAGACTGTGGGTACAGACTGTGGGTACAGACTGTGGGTACAGACGGTGGGTACAGACTGTGGGTACAGACTGTGGGTACAGACTGTGGGTACAGACTGTGGGTACAGACTGTGGGTACAGACTGTGGGCACAGGCTGTGGGTACAGACTGTGGGTACAGGCTGTGGGTACAGACTGTGGGTACAGGTTGTGGGTACAGACTGTAGGTACAGGTTGTGGGTACAGACTGTGGGTACAGACTGTGGGTACAGACTGTGGGTACAGACGGTGGCTACGGGCTGTGGGTGCATGTTACATTGTACCCAAGACAGTTTGACATTGAATGTTTTAATCTTAAATATAATTACTCAACTATAAACTCATCCATGCTACTAGGTGGTGGTGGTGGTGGTGGGGGTTGGTGTGGGTTATAGTGGTTGTGGTGGGGGTTAGTGTGGGGTGTGGTAGGGGTGAAACAGGTGTCCCTGCTGGCCGCCCCTGCTGGCCGCCCCTGCTGGCCGCCCCTGCTAACACTCCACTACATCAGGGGCTCCGGCATTAAGGTAATCATTTTGCCTGACCAATATACTGTGCAGGCACCAATATACTGTGCAGGCACCAATATACTGTGCAGGCACCAATATACTGTGCAGGCACCAATATACTGTGCAGGCACCAATATACTGTGCACGGCACCAATATATTGTGCAGGCACCAATATATTGTGCAGGCACCAATATATTGTGCAGGCACCAATATACTGTGCACGGCACCAATATATTGTGCAGGCACCAATATATTGTGCAGGCACCAATATATTGTGCAGGCACCAATATACTGTGCAGGCACCAATATATTGTGCAGGCACCAATATACTGTGCAGGCACCAATATATTGTGCACGGCACCAATATACTGTGCACGGCACCAATATATTGTGCAGGCACCAATATACTGTGCAGGCACCAATATACTGTGCAGGCACCAATATACTGTGCAGGCACCAATATATTGTGCAGGCACCAATATATTGTGCAGGCACCAATATATTGTGCAGGCACCAATATACTGTGCAGGCACCAATATACTGTGCAGGCACCAATATACTGTGCAGGCACCAATATACTGTGCAGGCACCAATATACTGTGCAGGCACCAATATATTGTGCAGGCACCAATATACTGTGCAGGCACCAATATACTGTGCAGGCACCAATATACTGTGCAGGCACCAATATATTGTGCAGGCACCAATATATTGTGCAGGCACCAATATACTGTGCAAGCACCAATATACTGTGCAGGCACCAATATACTGTGCAGGCACCAATATACTGTGCAGGCACCAATATACTGTGCAGGCACCAATATATTGTGCAGGCACCAATATATTGTGCAGGCACCAATATATTGTGCAGGCACCAATATATTGTGCAGGCACCAATATATTGTGCAGGCACCAATATACTGTGCAGGCACCAATATACTGTGCAGGCACCAATATACTGTGCAGGCACCAATATATTGTGCAGGCACCAATATACTGTGCAGGCACCAATATACTGTGCAGGCACCAATATACTGTGCAGGCACCAATATACTGTGCAGGCACCAATATATTGTGCAGGCACCAATATACTGTGCAGGCACCAATATACTGTGCACGGCAGACAGCTCGTACTGTGCGCCTGAGCCACAGATGCTCAGGCAGGGAGAGTCTGGGATTGGTCGGTATCATTGGTCATCACTTAATAGCCAGTTTAGAACAGTCACTAGTTACCTGTTAATCCCTTTCTTAAGACAGTCTCTCACTTCATCTTATAGAAAATACTAAAGTTCTACATATGAACGTGAATGTCTTGCGGTCATTGATGAGCAGCTGTGGCCTTCGTACGAATTATTCACTGTATAACTTGACTTCTCTGATTTTCAAGTGTATCTTGAGGTTATCTTGAGGTTATCTTGAGGTATCTTGAGGTTATCTTGAGGTTATCTTGAGGTATCTTGAGGTTATCTGTAAAACTAAGCTTTTTTCTTGCTGTCGGAGTGTATAACTTAGCTTTTGTGGTGTGGGAGTATTGAGGCTTTTTTATTGTGTTCATTCTTTCTGGATCTACGGGATCGAACTGCGGGCTCACCATAGCCCGTGCTGCTTGGAACGTTTTGTTCTAGGGAGCGAATCTTAAACAACAACTTCTGGATCTTGTAAGATATGTGTGTCAGGGAGATACATGTGTCAAGTTTAACACATAATCTGCATTATGTATCTCTTAATTCATATCCTCATCAATCAGCCCGTCCTCATCAACCAGCCCGGCCTCATCAACCAGCCCGTCCTCATCAACCAGCCCGGCCTCATCAATCAGCCCGTCCTCATCAATCAGCCCGTCCTCATCAACCAGCCCGGCCTCATCAATCAGCCCGTCCTCATCAATCAGCCCGTCCTCATCAACCAGCCCGACCTCATCAACCGGCCCGTCCTCATCAACCAGCCCGACCTCATCAACCAGCCCGTCCTCATCAACCAGCCCGTCCTCATCAATCAGCCCGTCCTCATCAACCAGCCCGTCCTCATCAACCAGCCCGTCTTCATCAACCAGCCCGTCTTCATCAACCAGCCCGACCTCATCAACCAGCCCGTCTTCATCAACCAGCCTGTCCTCATCAACCAGCCCGTCCTCATCAACCAGCCCGTCCTCATCAACCAGCCCGTCCTCATCAACCAGCCCGTCCTCATACACCAGCCCGTCCTCATACACCAGCCCGTCCTCATCAACCAGCCCGTCTTCATCAACCAGCCTGTCCTCATCAACCAGCCCGACCTCATCAACCAGCCCGACCTCATCAACCAGCCCGACCTCATCAACCAGCCCGACCTCATCAACCAGCCCGACCTCATCAACCAGCCCGGCCTCATACACCAGCCCGTCCTCATCAACCAGCCCGACCTCATCAACCAGCCCGTCCTCATCAACCAGCCCGTCCTCATCAACCAGCCCGACCTCATCAACCAGCCCGTCCTCATACACCAGCCCGTCCTCATCAACCAGCCCGTCCTCATACACCAGCCCGTCCTCATCAACCAGCCCGTCCTCATCAACCAGCCCGACCTCATCAACCAGCCCGTCCTCATACACCAGCCCGTCCTCATCAACCAGCCCGTCCTCATACACCAGCCCGTCCTCATCAACCAGCCCGTCCTCATCAACCAGCCCGACCTCATCAACCAGCCCGTCCTCATACACCAGCCCGTCCTCATCAACCAGCCCGTCTTGAACCTAATTTTTGTTGTTAAAGATTCGCTACCTGGAACAAGTTCCAAGTAGCACTGGCTATGGTGATCCCCGTTCTTTAACCTAAGCTAAGCTAACTTAACCTAACCTAACCTAATTTGGAAAATGTTTCGCCCTAACCTAACCTAGACGGCTAACTATACATTGAATTTTAATGTATTTAATATTAATTTAAACATGAGAAGGGAAGGGAACTATCAAGAGAAAGGGCCGAGCCATTGTGACTATATAGCTTTGGGAATGGATCAGGATAAGGATTAGGGATGGGACGGGGGGAAAGGATTTGCGTCCAACCACTTGGACTGTCGGGGATTGAACGCCGACCTGCATGACGCGAGACCGTCGCTCTACCGTCCAGCCCAAGTGATTGGGGAGTTGTACAGTGGCAAGGGTGATGCTATTGACTCTGACAATCAGACAATGTTTACACTCACTATTATCAGTCAGTGTAAACAACCTCTTCATTCAGCAGCTGAGTGTAAACAACCTCACCATTCAGTAGCTGAGTGTAAACAACCTCACCATTCAGCAGCTGAGTGTAAACAACCTCACCATTCAGTAGCTGAGTGTAAACAACCTCACCATTCAGTTGCTGAGTGTAAACAACCTCACCATTCAGCAGCTGAGTGTAAACAACCTCACCATTCAGTAGCTGAGTGTAAACAACCTCACCATTCAGCAGCTAAGTGTAAACAACCTCACCATTCAGTAGCTGAGTGTAAACAACCTCACCATTCAGTTGCTGAGTGTAAACAACCTCACCATTCAGTAGCTGAATGTAAACAACCTCACCATTCAGTTGCTGAGTGTAAACAACCTCACCATTCAGTAGCTGAATGTAAACAACCTCACCATTCAGTAGCTGAGTGTAAACAACCTCACCATTCAGTAGCTGAGTGTAAACAACCTCACCATTCAGTAGCTGAGTGTAAACACCCTCTCCATTCAACAGCTGAGTGTAAACAACCTCACCATTCAGTTGCTGAGTGTAAACAACCTCACCATTCAGCAGCTGAGTGTAAACAACCTCACCATTCAGTAGCTGAATGTAAACAACCTCACCATTCAGTAGCTGAGTGTAAACAACCTCACCATTCAGTAGCTGAGTGTAAACACCCTCTCCATTCAGCAGCTGAGTGTAAACAACCTCACCATTCAGTAGCTGAGTGTAAACAACCACACCATTCAGTAGCTGAGTGTAAACACCCTCACCATTCAGTAGCTGAGTGTAAACAACCTCACCATTCAGTAGCTGAGTGTAAACATCCTCACCATTCAGCACCTGAGTGTAAACACCAAGACGAACCATGCTGTTGTGTAAAAGTTTGAACTACAATTATCTGAAAGTGAATAGTATTAGCATCTTGATTCTCCTCCTTGCTATCTTCTTGAGGTTATCTTGAGATGATTTCGGGGCTTTAGTGTCCCTGCGGCCCGGTCCTCGACCAGGCGTCCACCCCTAGGAAGCAGCCCGTGACAGCTGACTAACACCCAGGTACCTATTTTACTGCTAGGTAACAGGGGCATAGGGTGAAAGAAACTCTGCCCATTGTTTCTCTCCGGTGCCTGGGATCGAACCCAGGACCACAGGATCACGAGTCCAGCGTGCTGTCCGCTCGGCCGACCGGCTGTGGCCCGGATGCTGTACTCAGCCCTCTGGCGCGGTGTGGCACCGTCCTCGTAATAACACGTCGCATTCTGGACGTATATTTCACCTAAGGCCGTGTCGCTAGCAAGAAAATGGCAGCGCAAAATTGTCGTAATGTTCCGTTTTCTGATTGTTGCTCCTTAGGTAGGGTAGGTTAGGGCATCCCCATAGTACGGCAGTTTCTTGTCGTTGGGGGCGGACCCAGTGTCGTCTATGGCCTCTGCGTTTTAGGCCTATGATGAACGATATGTACATTGGTTGTTCCGTGATAGATCGTGTGAGAGTTTGGTCCACCAGGCTGTTGCTTGGAGCGGCCCGCAGGCCCATATACCCACCGCAGCAAGGTTGGTCCGGCACTCCTTGGAGGAAACTATCTAGTTTTCTCTTGAAGATGTCAACGGTTGTTCCGGCAATATTTCTTATACTCGCTGGGAGGACGTTGAACAACCGCGGACCTCTGATGTTTATACAGTGTTCTCTGATTGTGCCTATGGCACCTCTGCTCTTCACTGGTTCTGTTCTGCATTTTCTTCCAAATCGTTCACTCCAGTACGTTGTTATTTTACTGTGTAGATTTGGGACCTGGCCCTCCAATATTTTCCATTTATATATTATTTGGTATCTCTCTCGTCTCCTTTCTAGTGAGTACATTTGGAGAGGTTTGAGACGATCCCAATAATTTAGGTGTTTTATCTCGTCTATGTATGCCGTATATGTTCTCTGTATTCCCTCTATTTCAGCAATCTCTCCTGCTCTGAAGGGGGAAGTGAGTACTGAGCAGTACTCAAGACGGGACAACACAAGTGACTTGAAGAGTACAACTATTGTGATGGGATCCCTGGATTTGAAAGTTCTCGTAATCCATCCTATCATTTTTCTGGCTGACGCAATATTTGCTTGGTTATGCTCCCTAAACGTTAGGTCGTCAGACATCATTATTCCCAAATCCTTTACATGCTGTTTTCCTACTATGGGCAGATTTGATTGTGTTTTGTACTCTGTATTATGTTTAAGGGCCTCATTTTTACCGTACCTGAGTTCCTGGAATTTATCACTGTTAAACATCATGTTATTTTCTGATGCCCAGTCGAAAACTTTATTAATATCTGCTTGTAGTTTTTCAATGTCTTCAAGAGTGGTAATTTTTATGCTGATTTTTGCGTCATCTGCAAAGGATGATACGAAGCTGTGACTTGTATTTGAGTATATATCTGATATGAGAATAAGGAACAGTAGTGGTGCAAGGACTGTACCTTGAGGTACAGAGCTTTTAACTGCACTTGGACTCGGTTTTATATGGTTGACAGTTACTCTTTGTGTTCTGGTCGAAAGAAAATTGAGTATCCAGCGTCCTACTTTACAAGTTATTCCCATTGACCTCATTTTGTGTGCTATCACTCCATGGTCACATTTATCAAATGCCTTTGCGAAGTCCGTGTATACCACATCTGCATTCTGTTTGTCTTCTAATGTCTAAGTGATGTTGTCATAGTGGTCAAGTAGTTGTGAGAGGCACGATCTTCCCGCTCTAAATCCATGTTAGCCTGGGTTGTGGAGGTCATTGGTTTCCATATAACTAGTGACCTGACTCCTGATCACTCTCTCAAATACTTTTATTATGTGGGACGTTAGTGCAACTGGTCTATAATTCTTTGCCAATGCTTTGCTCCCTCCCTTGTGTAGAGGGGCTATGTCTGCTACTTTAAATGCATCTGGTATCTCCCCCGTGCCCAAGCTCTTCCTCCACACTATACTGAGTGCCTGTGCTACCGGCACCTTGCATTTCTTTATTAAAATTGAATTCCATGCGTCTGGCCCCGGGGCTGAGGGCATAGGCATGTTGTCAATTTCCATTTCAAAATCTGCCACTCTCTTATTGATATCAGTTATATTTACAGGGGTTTGGATATCACGCATAAAGAAGTTGTCCGGATCTTCCACTTTCATGCTGCTTTTAGGGGTGCTAAACATGTACTCATACTGCTTTTAGGGGTGCTAAACATGTACTCATACTGCTTTTAGGGGTGCTAAACATGTACTCATACTGATTTTTTAGGATTTAACTGATTTTTGTTTGTTATCCTCAGTGTATGAACCTTCACTTGGAGTATATTAGTCCCAGTATACTCCGTGACCTGGACCCCATTTGCGGTGTTTAAGCAAGTATACTTTAGCCCTTGTCCAGGGGGTACAATATACTTGCTGGCTGGTCAGTAGACTTGTATATAGACCTTAATAACCCTCCAAAGGGTGTCAGGTCCAAAAGTCCAACAGCAGCGAACCGAACTACTTAGCCTTACACACAAGGTCCTGAGGACACGTGTATCCGTGTCCATCACTGAGACAAGGTCCTGAGGACACGTGTCTTACATAAACACTGAAATCTTTCTCATGTATTCACCTGTGTCCGTTCTCTTCTGGGTGTTAAAGGAACGAAATATATTGACATGCAGGAGGCGTTCTTTCATTAGTGTTCACCTGAGCACAGAAGACATATTAGGGACAGGAATGGAACATTTGGTAGTCAGGATGTTGAACAATTCATCATTTTATTGATGAACAATTTTCATCAATTTTCAACAAATTGTTTGATTGGTAACATATGTACCAGTCACATGTTTAGCACCAAACATAACCTAGCTTATCCCAACCTATCCTAACTTATCCTTACCTATCCTAACTTATCCTAACCTATCCTAACTTATCCTAACCTATCCTAACTTATCCTAACCTATCCTAACTTATCCTAAACTAAGCTGATCTATCCTAGTGTAACCTAACTTAAGCTAGCCAAACTTAACCTACCTTGTGGTTATCTTGTGTAGGTTCCGGGGATCAACGGCCCTGTGGCCCGGTCTCCAACCAGGCCTCTTAGTCGGGCGTCTGGTCAACAAGGCTGTTGGACGCGGCTGCTGGCAGCCTGACGTATGAGTCACAGCCTGGTTGATCAGGTATCCTTTGGAGGTGTTTATCAAGTTCTCTCTTGAACACTGTGAGGGGTCGGCCAGTTATGTCCCTTATGTGTAGTGGAAGCGTGTTGAACAGTCTCGGGCCTCTGGTGTTGATAGTTCTCTCTTGAACACTGTGAGGGGTCGGTCAGTTATGTCTCTTATGTGTAGTGGAAGCGTGTTGAACAGTCTCGGGCCTCTGATGTTGATAGTTCTCTCTTGAACACTGTGAGGGGTCGGCCAGTTATGTCCCTTATGTGTAGTGGAAGCGTGTTGAACAGTCTCGGGCCTCTGATGTTGATAGTTCTCTCTTGAACACTGTGAGGGGTCGGCCAGTTATGTCCCTTATGTGTAGTGGAAGCGTGTTGAACAGTCTCGGGCCTCTGATGTTGATAGTTCTCTCTTGAACACTGTGAGGGGTCGGCCAGTTATGCCAGTTATGTCCCTTATGTGTAGTGGAAGCGTGTTGAACAGTCTCGGGCCTCTGATGTTGATAGTTCTCTCTTGAACACTGTGAGGGGTCGGCCAGTTATGTCCCTTATGTGTAGTGGAAGCGTGTTGAACAGTCTCGGGCCTCTGATGTTGAGAGAGTTCTCTCTTGAACACTGTGAGGGGTCGGTCAGTTATGTCCCTTATGTGTAGTGGAAGCGTGTTGAACAGTCTCGGGCCTCTGATGTTGAGGCCTATCCTAACCTAATGCAACCTAACCTATCCTAACTTAACCAATCCTAACCTAAATTTACCTAACCTAACCTAACGTTACTTAACCTAGGCTGACATGACCTAGCCTAACCTATCTTAGCCTAACCTTATCAAACCTAACCTCGACTATCTTATCTTAACCTACCCTAAGGGAGCCGGTCGGCCGAGCGGACAGCACACGGGACTTGTGATCCTGTGGTCCTGGGTTCGATCCCAGGCGCCGGCGAGAAACAATGGGCAGAGTTTCTTTCATCCTATGCCCCTGTTACCTAGCAGTAAAATAGGTACCTGGGTGTTAGTCAGCTGTCACGGGCTGCTTCCTGGGGGGTGGAGGCCTGGTCGAGGACCGGGCCGCGGGGACACTAATAAGCTCCGAAATCATCTCAAGATAACCTTAAGATGTTGTGTATGTTTCATCACTACTTGCTTCAGCTGTTTTGTGTATATAATATTCTGTAAATACTAGTAAATCTATTGAAGATAATCAGTGAAAGATGTACTTGACAAAAGATTTGGGTGAAAAGCTTACGAAAGATGTAGCTGATTCCCACAGGTCCTGGAAAGGTACTCAGCGTGTGACACGCACACGCGCACGCATGCTCGCACACGCACTCACGCTCGCACACGCACTCACGGGTGGTACGGGAACAAGGGGACACAGGTGGAGACTGAGTACCCACATGAGCCACAGAGACGTTAGAAAGAACTTTTTCAGTGTGGGAGTAGTTAACAGGTGGAATGCATTAGGCAGTGATGTGGTGGAGGCTGACTCTATACACAGTTTTAAATGTAGATATGATAGAGCCCAGTAGGCTCAGGAACCTGTACACCAGTTGATTGACAGTTGAGAGGCGGGACCAAAGAGCCAGAGCTCAACCCCCGCAAGCACAATTAGGTGAGTACAATTAGGTGAGTACACACACATTCTCTCGGAGTCATTGCTGTAAACAACCGATGCTCGAAAGGCGGGATCCAAGAGTCAATGCTCGATCCTGTAGACACAAACAGGTGAGTACAAATAGGTGAGTACACTCCCAGGAATCCTAATGAATGTAGTGTTTCCCCAGGACTACACTGTAATAAGGAAAGAGAGGGAGGGAAGGGGAGGAGATGGAGAGGCCCAACTGATGAGAAGGGAATGGAGTTTCAAGGAGATGGTCATCCCGGGCTGTGAGGGATTCAGAGACTACATAGCAGGCACCATAACATTGGGGGCACCAAAAAGTAGTATTAACAGTGATATATATAATCCTCCACCAAATGACAGAAGACTCAGTCAAGAGTATGACAACATGGCAGTCAACACTATAATTGAGAAGGCAGCCTCTGCTGCCTGTAGAAATAGATCCCACCTGCTCATCATGGGCGACTTCAATCACGGAAAGATAGACTGGGAGAACAAGGAACCGCATGGAGGAGAGGATACGTGGCGAGTCAAACTAATGGAGGTGGCGACAAGAAACTTTCTAAGCCAACATGTCAGGGAGCCCTCTATCTTGAGATCTTGAGAAGATTTCGGGGCTTTTTTAGTGTCCCCGCGGCCCGGTCCTCGACCAGGCCTCTAGGATGAGCGGAAACGATGAACCAGCGAGACTCGACCTAGTCTTCACTCTGAACGACTCCGACATAAGAGAAATCGGTTTTGAGGCCCCAGTAGGAATGAGCGACCACAGTGTACTGGTGTTTGAGTATCTGGTTCAAGAAAGGTTATTGAACTCGAGGAGGGGTCTGGTCGGCCTGGTCGACGACCGGGCCGCGGGGACGCTAAGCCCCGGAAGCACCTCAAGGGGTACTGAAAACAAAAGGTTGGCATTTTGTAAGAGAAACTATATGGAGATAAGAAGATTCCTAACAGATAAAACATGGGAAACAGAGGTCAGGGGAGAGACGGCCCAAGACATGATGGACTACATCACGCAGAAGTGTAAGGAGGCAGCAGACAAGTTTGTCCCAGTCCAAAAGAAAAACAACGAAATGCAGATGAGAAACCCATGGTTTAATCAGAGATGTAGACTAGTTAAGCAGCAAAGTAAAAGGGCATGGAGAAACTATAGAAATAACAGGACACTGGAGAGCAGATAAAGATACCAGAGTACCAGGAATGAATATGTCAGGATGAGAAGAGAGGCAGAAGGACAATACGAAAATGACATCGCGAGAAAGGAAAAGACTCAGCCTAAATTGCTGCATAGCCACATCAGGAGAAAAACAACAGTAAAGGAAAAGTTAATGAATATAAGGATTGGGGCGGAAGGATTCACTACAAACGACAAGGAAGTGTGTGAGGAACTGAATAACAAATTCCAGGAGATCTTCACCTCCTGGAATTTCAAGAGCAAGGAGAAATTCCAGAGGTAAGTGAGGGAATAGCTAACCAGAAACCACTGGAAGAGTTTGAGATTACCAGCGGGGAAGTAAGGAAGTGTTTACTAGAGTTGGATGTGACAAAGGCTATAGGCCCAGACGGAATCTCCCCTTGGATACTAAAGGAAGGAGCAGAAGCGCTGTGCCTGTCACTCTCCATAGTGTATAACAAATCACTGGCTACAGGGGAAATGCCAGAAATTTGGAAAGCAGCCAATGTAGTCCCGATATATAAGAAAGGGGATAGACAGGAGGGACTGAACTATAGGGCAGTGTCCCTAACCTGCATACCATGCAAGCTGATGGAGAAGATTGTGCGAAGAAAGCTAGTGGAACATCTGGAGCGAAGGAACTTTGTAACACATCATCAACATGGGTTCAGGGATGGCAAGTCCTGCCTCACAGGGTTAATTGAATAGACTCGTTTCTCTCAATGTTTGCTAATGACGCAAAAATTATGAGGAGGATTGAAACAGAGGAGGATAGTAGGAGGCTTCACGATGACCTAGACAGATTGAATGAATGGTCCAACAAATGGCTGCTCAAGTTCAACCCGAGTAAATGCAAAGTAATGAAACTAGGCGGTGGAAACAGGAGGCCAGACACAGGATACAGAATGGGAGATGAAGTACTTAATGAAACGGACAGAGAGAAAGATCTAGGAGTTGATATCACACCAAACCTGTCTCCTGAAACCCACATGAAAAGAATTACATCTGCGGCATATGCGAGGCTGGCTAACATCAGAACAGCATTCAGGAACCTGTGTAAGGAATCATTCAGAATCTTATATACCTCATATGTAAGACCAATCCTGGAGTATGCGGCCCCAGCATGGAGCCCGTACCTTGTCAAGCACAAAACGAAGCTGGAAAAAGTTCAGAGGTATGCCACTAGACTAGTCCCTGAGCTAAGAGGAATGAGTTACGAGGAAAGGCTGCGAGAGATACACCTTACGACACTGGAAGACAGAAGAGTAAGGGGAGACATGATCACTACCTGCAAAATCCTCAGGCGTATTGACAGAGTAGACAAGGATAAACTATTCAGCACTAGTGGTACGCGAACAAGGGGACACAAGTGGAAACTGAGTACCCAAATGAGCCACAGGGACGTTAAAAAAAACTTATTCAGTGTGAGAGTAGTTAACAGGTGGAATGCATTAGGCACTGATGTGGTGGAGGCTGACTCCATACACAGTTTTAAATGTAGATATGATAGAGCCCAATAGGCTCAGGAACCTGTACACCAGTTGATTGACAGTTGAGAGGCGGGACCAAAGAGCCAAAGCTCAACCCCCGCAAGCACAATTAGGTGAGTACACACACACACGTACACACACACACACACATACACACACACTCACACATACAAACATTGGAATTCTGTGATAAGTAACGAGGATAAGACAGTACAGAGAT
>NC_059623.1:5819251-5831751 GCF_020424385.1 Procambarus clarkii
GGTGGGGTGAGTATGGGGCTGGGGTGAGTATGGTGCTGGGGTGAGTATGGTGGTGGGGTGAGTATGGTGGTGGGTGAGTATGGGGGTGGGGTGAGTATGGTGGTGGGGTGAATATGGGGCTGAGGTGAGTATGGTGGTGGGGTGAGTATGGTGGTGGGGAAGTATGGGGGTGGGGTGAGTATAGGGCTGGGGTGAGTATGGGGCTGGGGTGAGTATGGTGCTGGGGTGAGTATGGTGGTGGGGTGAGTATGGGGGTGGGGTGAGTATGTGGTGGGGTGAGTATGGGGGTGGGGTGAGTATGGGGGTGGGGTGAATATGGTGGTGGGGTGAGTATGGGGGTAGGGTGAGTATGGGGGTGGGGTGAGTATGGGGGTGGGGTGAGTATGGGGCTGGGGTGAGTATGGGGGTGGGGTGAGTATAGGGTGGGGGTGAGTATGGTGGTGGGTGAGTATTGTGGTGGGGTGAGTATGGGGGTGGGTGAGTATGGGGGTGGGGTGAGTATGGGGCTGGGGTGAGTATGGGGTTGGAGTGAGTAATGATGGTGGGGTGAGTATGGGGGTGGGGTGAGTATGGGGTTGGGGTGAGTATGGGGCTGGGGTGAGTATGGGGGTGGGGTGAGTATGGTGGTGGGGTGAGTATGGGGGTGGGGTGAGTATGGGGGTGGGGTGAGTATGGTGGTGGGGTGAGTATGGTGGTGGTGTGAGTATGGGGCTGGAGTGAGTATGGTGGTGGGGTGACTATGATGGTGGGTGAGTATGGGGGTGGGGTGAGTATGGGGGTGGGGTGAGTATGGTGATGGGGTGAGTATGGGAGTGGGGTGAGTATGGGGCTGGAGAGAGTATAGGGGTGGGGTGAGTGTGGGGCTGGGTGAGTATGGGGGTGGGGTGAGTATGGGGGGTGGGGAGAGTATGGGGCTGGGGTGAGTATGGGGCTGGGGTGAGTATGGGGGTGGGTGAGTATGTGGGCTGGAGTGAGTATGGGGTTGGGTGAGTGTGGGGCTGGGGTGAGTATGGGGGTGGGGTGAGTATGGGGCTGGGGTGAGTATGGGGGCTGGGGTGAGTATGGGGGCTGGGGTGAGTATGGGGCTGGGGTGAGTGTGGGGTGGGTGAGTATGGGGCTGGGGTGAGTATGGGGCTGGGGTGAGTATGGGGCTGGGGTGAGTGTGGGGGTGGGTGAGTATGGGGGTGGGGAGAGTATGGGGCTGGGTGAGTATGGGGTGGGGGTGGGGGTGAGTATGGTTGGTGGGGTGGGTATGGTGTGGGGTGAGTATGGGTGGGGGGGTGAGTATGGGGCTGGGGTGAGTGTGGGGGTGGGTGAGTATGGGGATGGGGTGAGTATGGGGGTGGGGTGAGTATGGGGCTGGGATGAGTATGGGGCTGGGGTGAGTGTGGGGGTGGTGGTGGTATGGTGGTGGGGTGAGTATGGGGTGGGGTGAGTATGGAGCTGGGGTGAGTCTGGGGGTGGGGTGAGTATGGGGCTGGGTGAGTATTAGGCTGGGGTGAGTATGGGGGTGGGGTGAGTATGGGGGTGGGGTGAGTATGGGGCTGGGTGAGTATGGGGGCTGGAGTGAGTTTGGGGTGGGGTGAGTATGGGGGTGGGTGAGTATGGGGCTGGGGTGAGTGTGGGGGTGGGTGAGTATGGTGGTGGGGTGAGTATGATGGTGGGGTGAGTATGGGGGTGGGGGTAGGGGTGAGTATGGTGGTGGGGTGAGTATGGGGGTGGGGGTAGGGGTGAGTATGGGGTGGGGTGAGTATGGGGCTGGGGTGAGTGTGGGGGTGGGGTGAGTATGGGGGTGGGTGAGTATGGGGCTGGGGTGAGTATGGGGCTGTGGGGAGTGTGGGGGTGGGTGAGTATGGGGCTGGGGTGAGTATGGGGGTGGGGTGAGTATGGGAGTGGGGTGAGTATGGGGCTGGGGTGAGTATGGGGCTGGGGTGAGTATGGGGCTGGGGTGAGTATGGGGGTGGGGTGAGTATGGGGCTGGGGTGAGTATGGGGCTGGGTGAGTATGGGGGCTGGGGTGAGTATGGTGGTGGGGTGAGTATGGGGGCTGGGTGAGTATGGTGGTGGGTGAGTATGGGCTGGGGTGAGTATGGGGGTGGGGTGAGTATGGGGCTGGGGTGAGTGTTGGGCTGGGGTGAGTGTGGGGGGTGGGGTGAGTATGGTGGTGGGGTGAGTATGGGGTGGGGAGAGTATGGGGCTGGGGTGAGTATGGGGGTGGGGGTGGGGGTGAGTATAATGGTGGGGTGAGTATGGGGGTGGGGTGAGTATGGTGGTGGGTGAGTATGGTGGTGGGGTGAGTATGGGGGTGGGGTGAGTATGGGGCTAGGGTGAGTATGGGGCTGGGGTGAGTATGGGGCTGGGGTGAGTATTGTGGTGGGGTGAGTATGGAGCTGGGGTGAGTATGGTGGTGGGGTGAGTATGAGGCTGGGCTGAGTATGGGGCTGGGGTGCGTATGTGGCTGGGGTGAGTATGGGGGTGTGCTGAGTATGGGGTGGGGTGAGTATGGGGGTGGGGTAAGTATGGGGCTGGGGGTGAGTATGGGCTGGGGTGAGTATGGGGCTGGGGTAAGTATGGGGGTGGGGTGAGTATGGGGGTGGGGTGAGTATGGTGGTGGGGAGAGTATGGGGTGGGTGAGTATGGGGCTGGGGTTGAGTGTAGGGGAGGGGGTGAGTATGGGGGTGGGTGAGTATGAGGCTGGGCTGAGTATGGGGCTGGGTGCGTATGTGGCTGGGGTGAGTATGGGGGTGTGGTGAGTATGGGTGTGGGTGAGTATGGGGTGGGGTAAGTATGGGGGCTGGGGGTGAGTATGGGGCTGGGGTGAGTATGGGGCTGGGGTAAGTATGGTTGGGGTGGGGTGAGTATGGTGGGTGGGGTGAGTATGGGGCTGGGGTGAGTATGGGGCTGGGGGTGAGTATGGGGCTGGGTGAGTATGGGGGTGGGGTGAGTATGGTGGTGGGGTGAGTATGGTGGTGGGGTGAGTATGGGGGTGGGGTGAATATGGGGCTGGGGTGAGCATGGGGCTGGGGTGAGTATGGTGGTGGGGTGAGTATGGGGGTGGGTGAGTATGGGGGTGGGGTGATTATGGGCTGGGGTGAGTATTGGGGTGGGGTGAGTATGGTGGTGGGGTGAGTATTCGGCTGTGGTGAGTATGGGGGTGGGGTGTATGGTGGTGGGGTGAGTATGGGGCTGGGGTGAGTATTGGGCTGGGGTGAGTATGGGGCTGGGGTGAGTATTGGGCTGGGGTGAGTATGGGTGGTGGGGTGAGTATGGAGCTGGGGTGAGTATGGGGTGGGGTGAGTATGGGTGGTGGGTTGAGTATGGGGCTAAGGTGAGTATGGTGGTGGGGACAGTATGAAGGTGGGGTGAGTATGGGGGTGGAGTGAGTATGGGGGTGGGGTGAGTATGGGGGGTGGAGTGAGTATAGGGTGGGGTGAGTATGGGGCTGGGGTGAGTATGGGGGTGGGTGAGTATGGGGCTGGGGTGAGTATGGGGCTGGGGTGAGTATGGGGCTGGGGTGAGTATGGTGTTGGGGTGAGTATGGTGGTGGGGTGAGTATTGGGCTGGGGTGAGTATGGGGGTGGGGTGAGTATGGGCTGGGGTGAGTATGGGGCTGGGGTGAGTATGGGGGCTGGGGTGATTATGGTGGTGGGGTGAGTATGGGGGCTGGGTGAGTATGGTGGTGGGGTGAGTATGGGCTGGGGTGAGTATGGGGGTGGGGTGAGTATGGGGCTGGGGTGAGTGTGGGGCTGGGGTGAGTGTGGGGGTGGGGTGAGTATGGTGGTGGGGTGAGTATGGGGGTGGGGAGAGTATGGGGCTGGGGTGAGTATGGGGGTGGGGGTGGGGGTGAGTATAATGGTGGGGTGAGTATGGGGTGGGGTGAGTATGGTGGTGGGGTGAGTATGGTGGTGGGGTGAGTATGGGGGGGGGGTGAGTATGGGGCTAGGGTGAGTATGGGGCTGGGGTGAGTATGGGGCTGGGGTGAGTATTGTGGTGGGGTGAGTATGGAGCTGGGGTGAGTATGGTGGTGGGGTGAGTATGAGGCTGGGCTGAGTATGGGGCTGGGGTGCGTATGTTGGCTGGGGTGAGTATGGGGTGTGGTGAGTATGGGGGTGGGGTGAGTATGGGGGTGGGGTAAGTATGGGGCTTGGGGGTGAGTATGGGGCTGGGGTGAGTATGGGGCTGGGGTAAGTATGGGGGTGGGGTGAGTATGGGGGTGGGGTGAGTATGGTGGTGGGGAGAGTATGGGGTGGGGTGAGTATGGGGCTGGGGTGAGTGTAGGGGAGGGGTGAGTATGGGGGTGGGGTGAGTATGAGGCTGGGCTGAGTATGGGGCTGGTGGGTGCGTATGTGGCTGGGGTGAGTATGGGGGTGTGGTGAGTATGGGGGTGGGGTGAGTATGGGGGTGGGGTAAGTATGGGGCTGGGGGTGAGTATGGGGCTGGGGTGAGTATGGGGCTGGGTAAGTATGGGGTGGGGTGAGTATGGGGGTGGGGTGAGTATGGGGCTGGGGTGAGTATGGGGCTGGGGTGAGTATGGGGCTGGGGTGAGTATGGGGGTGGGGTGAGTATGGTGGTGGGTTGAGTATGGGGCTGGGGTGAGTATGGGGGTGGGGTGAGTATGGGAGTGGGGTGAGTATGGGGCTGGGGTGAGTATGGGGGCTGGGGTGAGTATGGGGCTGGGGTGAGTTGGGGGTGGGGGGGGTGAGTATGGGGCTGGGGTGAGTATGGGGCTGGGGTGAGTATGGGGCTGGGGTGAGTATGGTGGTGGGGTGAGTATGGGGGCTGGGGTGAGTATGGTGGTGGGGTGAGTATGGGGCTGGGGTGAGTATGGGGGTGGGGTGAGTATGGGCTGGGGTGAGTGTGGGCTGGGTGAGTGTGGGGGTGGGGTGAGTATGGTGGTGGGGTGAGTATGGTGGTGGGGAGAGTATGGGGCTGGGGTGAGTATGGGGTGGGGGTGGGGTGAGTATAATGGTGGGGTGAGTATGGGGGTGGGGTGAGTATGGTGGTGGGGTGAGTATGGTGGTGGGGGTGAGTATGGGGGTGGGGTGAGTATGGGGCTAGGGTGAGTATGGGGCTGGGGTGAGTATGGGGCTGGGGTGAGTATTGTGGTGGGGTGAGTATGGAGCTGGGGTGAGTATGGTGGTGGGGTGAGTATGAGGCTGGGCTGAGTATGGGGCTGGGGTGCGTATGTGGCTGGGGTGAGTATGGGGGTGTGGTGAGTATGGGGGTGGGGTGAGTATGGGGGTGGGGTAAGTATGGGGCTGGGGGTGAGTATGGGGCTGGGGTGAGTATGGGGCTGGGGTAAGTATGGGGGTGGGGTGAGTATGGGGGTGGGGTGAGTATGGTGGTGGGGGAGAGTATGGGGTGGGGTGAGTATGGGGCTGGGGGTGAGTGTAGGGAGGGGGTGAGTATGGGGGTGGGGTGAGTATGAGGCTGGGCTGAGTATGGGGCTGGGGTGCGTATGTGGCTGGGGTGAGTATGGGGGTGTGGTGAGTATGGGGGTGGGGTGAGTATGGGGGTGGGGTAAGTATGGGGCTGGGGGTGAGTATGGGGCTGGGGTGAGTATGGGGCTGGGGTAAGTATGGGGGTGGGGTGAGTATGGGGTGGGGTGAGTATGGGGCTGGGGTGAGTATGGGGCTGGGGTGAGTATGGGGCTGGGGTGAGTATGGGGTGGGGTGAGTATGGTGGTGGGGTGAGTATGGTGGTGGGGTGAGTATGGGGGTGGGGTGAATATGGGGCTGGGGTGAGCATGGGGCTGGGGTGAGTATGGTGGTGGGGTGAGTATGGGGGTGGGTGAGTATGGGGGTGGGGTGAGTATGGGGCTGGGGTGAGTATTGGGGTGGGGTGAGTATGGTGGTGGGGTGAGTATTCGGCTGGGGTGAGTATGGGGGTGGGTGAGTATGGTGGTGGGTGAGTATGGGGCTGGGGTGAGTATTGGGCTGGGGTGAGTATGGGGCTGGGGTGAGTATTGGGCTGGGGTGAGTATGGTGGTGGGGTGAGTATGGAGCTGGGGTGAGTATGGGGGTGGGGTGAGTATGGTGGTGGGTTGAGTATGGGGCTAAGGTGAGTATGGTGGTGGGGACAGTATGAAGGTGGGGTGAGTATGGGGGTGGAGTGAGTATGGGGGTGGGGTGAGTATGGGGGGTGGAGTGAGTATAGGGGTGGGGTGAGTATGGGGCTGGGGTGAGTATGGGGGTGGGGTGAGTATGGGGCTGGGGTGAGTATGGGGCTGGGGTGAGTATGGGGCTGGGGTGAGTATGGTGTTGGGGTGAGTATGGTGGTGGGGTGAGTATTGGGCTGTGGTGAGTATTGGGCTTGGGTGAGTCTGGTGGTGGGGTGAGTATGGTGGTGGGGTGAGTATGGGGCTGGGGTGAGTATGGGGCTGGGATGAGTATGGTTGTGGGGTGAGTATGAGGCTGGGGTGAGTATGGGGGTGGGGTGAGTATTGGGCTGGGGTGAGTATGGTGGTGGGGTGAGTATTGGGCTGGGGTGAGTATGGGGGTGGGGTGAGTATGGGGGTGGGGTGAGTATAGTGGTGGGGTGAGTATGGGGCTGGGGTGAGTATGGGGCTGGGGTGAATATGGGGTGGGGTGAGTATGGTTGTAGGGTGAGTATGGGGCTGGGGTGAGTATGGGGGTGGGGTGAGTATTGGGCTGGGGTGAGTATGGGGCTGGGGTGAGTATGGGGGTGGGGTGAGTATTGGGCTGGGGTGAGTATGGTGGTGGGGTGAGTATGGGGGTGGGGTGAGTTTTGGGCTGGGGTGAGTATGGGGGTGAGGTGAGTATGGGGGTGGGGTGAGTATGGTGGTGGGGTGAGTATGGGGCTGGGGTGAGTATGGTGGTGGGTTGAGTATGGGGCTGGGGTGAGTATGGTGGTGGGGTGAGTATGGGGCTGGGGTGAGTATGGGGGTGGAGTGAGTATGGTGGTGGGGTGAGTATGGGGCTGGGGTGAGTATGGGGCTGGGGTGAGTATGGTGGTGGGTTGAGTATGGGGCTGGGGTGAGTATGGTGGTGGGGTGAGTATGTGGCTGGGGTGAGTATGGGGTGGGGTGAGTATGGTGGTGGGGTAAGTATGGTGGTGGGTGAGTATGGTGGTGGGGTGAATATTGGGCTGGGGTGAGTATGGGGCTGGGGTGAGTATGGGGCTGGGGTGAGTATGGGGGGTGGGGTGAGTATGGTGGTGGGGTGAGTATGGGGCTGGGGTGGGTATGGTGGTGGGGTGAGTATGGGGCTGGGGTAAGTATGGAGGGGGGGGAGTATGGGGTGGGGTGAGTATGGGGCTGGGGTGAGTATGGGGGTGAAGTGAGTATGGGGCTGGGGTGAGTATGGGGCTGGGGTGAGTATGGGGGTGAGGTGAGTATGGGGCTGGGGTGAGTATGGGGCTGGGATGAGTATGGGGCTGGGGTGAGTATGGGGCTGGGGTGAGTATGGGGCTGGGGTGAGTATGGTGGTTGGGTGAGTATGGGGGTGGGGTGAGTATGGGGCTGGGGTGAGTATGGGGGTGGGGTGAGTATGGGGCTGGGGTGAGTATGGGGCTGGGGTGAGTATGGTGGTGGGGTGAGTATGGGGGTGGGGTGAGTTTGGGGCTGGGGTGAGTATGGGGCTGGGGTGAGTATGGGGGTGGGGTGAGTATGGGGCTGGGGTGAGTATGGGGCTGGGGTGAGTATGGGGGTGGGGTGAGTATGGGGCTGGGGTGAGTATGGTGGTGGGGTGAGTATGGGGGGTGGGGTGAGTATGGGGGTGGGGTGAGTATGGGGGTGGGGTGAGTATGGGGCTGGGTTGAGTATGGGGCTGGGGTGAGTATGGTGGTAGGGTGAGTATGGGGGTGGGGTTAGTATGTGGCTGGGGTGAGTATGGGGCTGGGGTATGGGGCTGGGGTGAGTATGGGGCTGGAGTGAGTATGGGGCTGGAGTGAGTATGGTGGTGGGGTGAGTATGGTGGTGGGGTGAGTATGGTGGTGGGGTGAGTATGGGGCTGGGGTGAGAATGGTGGTGGGGTGAGTATGGTGGTGGGGTGAGTATGGGGGTGGAGTGAGTATATGGCTGGAGTGAGAATGATGGTGGGGTGAGTATGGTGGTGGGGTGAGTATGGGGCTGGGGTGAGTATAGGGCTGGGGTGAGAATGGTGGTGGGGTGAGTATGGTGGTGGGGTGAGTATGGGGGTGGGGGTGTGTATGGGGGTCGGGTGAGTATGGGGCTGGGTGAGAATGGTGGTGGGGTGAGTATGGGGCTGGGGTGAGAATGGGGCTGGGTGAGAATGGTGGTGGGGAGAGTATGGTGGTTGGGTGAGTATGGGGCTGGAGTGAGTATAGGGCTGGGGTGAGTATGGTGGTGGGGTGAGTATGGTGTTAGGCTGAGTATGGTGGTGGGGTGAGTATGGTGGTGGGGTGAGTATGGGGCTGGGGTGAGTATAGGGCTGGGGTGAGAATGGTGGTGGGGTGAGTATGGTGGTGGGGTGAGTATGGGGATGGAGTGAGTATAGGGCTGGGGTGAGTATGGTGGTGGGGTGAGTATGGTGGTAGGCTGAGTATGGGGCTGGGGTGAGTATAGGGCTGGGGTGAGAATGGGGGTGGAGGAGTAAGGGGGGGTTGAGTGAGTATGGGGGTGGGGTGAGTATGGGGGTGGGGTGAGAATGGGGGTGAGTATGGTGGGTCACAGTAAGCCAGTCTTCGGAATTGGGTAGAGCCGGCTGAGTGAAGCCGGATGCTCTGTCTAAGGTTCCTTACTTGGCCACCATACTCCAGCTGGCTCCTCCCCCGGGGCCACCATACTCCAGCTGGCTCCTCCCCGGGGCCACCATACTCCAGCTGGCTCCTCCCCGGGGCCACCATACTCCAGCTGGCTCCTCCCTGGGGCCACCATACTCCAGCTGGCTCCTCCCTGGGACCACCATACTCCAGCTGGCTCCTCCCTGGGGCCACCATACTCCAGCTGGCTCCTCCCTGGGGCCACCATACTCCAGCTGGCTCCTCCCTGGGGCCACCATACTCCAGCTGGCTCCTCCCCCGGGGCCACCATACTCCAGCTGGCTCCTCCCTGGGGCCACCATACTCCAGCTGGCTCCTTCTCCGGATCCACAATACTCCAGCTGGCTCCTCCCTGGGCCACCATACTCCAGCTGGCTCCTCCCCGGGACCACCATACTCCAGCTGGCTCCTCCCTGGGGCCACCATACTCCAGCTGGCTCCTCCCCCGGGACCACCATACTTCAGCTGGCTCCTCCTCCGGGGCCACCATACTCCAGCTGGCTCCTCCCTGGGGCCACCATACTCCAGCTGGCTCCTCCCTGGGGCCACCATACTCCAGCTGGCTCCTCCTCCGGGGCTACCATACTCCAGCTGGCTCCTCCCTGGGGCCACCATACTCCAGCTGGCTCCTCCCCTGGAGCCCTCCATACTCCAGCTGGCTCCTCCCCGGGGCCACCATACTCCAGCTGGCTCCTCCCTGGGGCCACCATACTCCAGCTGGCTCCTCCCTGGGGCCACCATACTCCAGCTGGCTCCTCCTCCGGGGCCACCATACTCCAGCTGGCTCCTCCCTGGGGCCACCATACTCCAGCTGGCTCCTCCCCTGGAGCCCTCCATACTCCAGCTGGCTCCTCCCCGGGGCCACCATACTCCAGCTGGCTCCTCCCTGGGGCCACCATACTCCAGCTGGCTCCTCCCTGGGGCCACCATACTCCAGCTGGCTCCTCCCTGGGGCCACCATACTCCAGCTGGCTCCTCCCCTGGAGCCCTCCATACTCCAGCTGGCTCCTCCCTGGGGCCACCATACTCCAGCTGGCTCCTCCCTGGGGCCACCATACTCCAGCTGGCTCCTCCCCTGGAGCCCTCCATACTCCAGCTGGCTCGTCCCTTGGGCCACCATACTCCAGCTGGCTCCTCCCTCGGGGCCACCATACTCCAGCTGGCTCCTCCCCCGGGGCCACCATACTCCAGCTGGCTCCGCTGGTCTATAAGAACCAGGAGGGGTTGAGGAACTTCCCTGCCTGATGTGTCTCTGGTGGCACTGGTGTCTCTGGTGGCACTGGTGCCTCTGGTGGCACTGGTGTCTGGTGGCACTGGTGCCTCTGGTGGCACTGGTGTCTCTGGTGGCACTGGTGCCTCTGGTGGCACTAGTGCCTCTGGTGGCACTGGTGTCTCTGGTGGCACTGGTGCCTCTGGTGGCACTGGTGTCTCTAGTGGCACTGGTGCCTCTGGTGGCACTGGTGTCTCTGGTGGCACTGGTGCCTCTGGTGGCACTGGTGCCTCTGGTGGCACTGGTGCCTCTGGTGGCACTGGTGCCTCTGGTGGCACTAATGTCTCTGGTGGCACTAGTGTCTCTGTTGGCACTGGTGCCTCTGGTGGCACTGGTGCCTCTGGGCACTGGTGCCTCTGGTGCCTCTGGTGGCACTGGTGTCTCTGGTGGCACTAGTGTCTCTGGTGGCACTGGTGTCTCTGGTGGCACTAGTGTCTCTGGTGGCACTGGTGCCTCTGGTGGCACTGGTGCCTCTGGTGGCACTGGTACCTCTGGTGGCACTGGTGCCTCTGGTGGCACTAGTGTCTCTGGTGGCACTAGTGTCTCTGGTGGCACTGGTGCCTCTGGTGGCACTGGTGCCTCTGGTGGCACTAGTGTCTCTGGTGGCACTGGTGGCACTGGTGCCTCTGGTGCCTCTGGTGGCACTAGTGTCTCTGGTGGCACTGGTGCCTCTGGTGGCACTGGTGCCTCTGGTGGCACTGGTGTCTCTGGTGGCACTAGTGACTCTGGTGGCACTGGTGTCTCTGGTGGCACTGGTGCCTCTGGTGGCACTGGTGCCTCTGGTGGCACTGGTGCCTCTGGTGGCACTGGTGCCTCTGGTGGCACTGGTACCTCTGGTGGCACTGGTGCCTCTGGTGGCACTAGTGTCTCTGGTGGCACTAGTGTCTCTGGTGGCACTGGTGCCTCTGGTGGCACTGGTGCCTCTGGTGGCACTAGTGTCTCTGGTGGCACTGGTGCCTCTGGTGGCACTAGTGTCTCTGGTGGCACTGGTGCCTCTGGTGGCACTGGTGCCTCTGGTGCCTCTGGTGGCACTAGTGTCTCTGGTGGCACTGGTGCCTCTGGTGGCACTGGTGCCTCTGGTGGCACTGGTGCCTCTGGGCACTGGTGCCTCTGGTGGCACTAGTGCCTCTGGTGGCACTGGTGCCTCTGGTGGCACTGGTGCCTCTGGTGGCACTGGTGCCTCTGGTGGCACTAGTGTCTCTGGTGGCACTGGTGCCTCTGGTGGCACTGGTGCCTCTGGTGCCTCTGGTGGCACTAGTGTCTCTGGTGGCACTGGTACCTCTGGTGGCACTGGTGCCTCTGGTGGCACTGGTGCCTCTGGGCACTGGTGCCTCTGGTGGCACTAGTGCCTCTGGTGGCACTGGTGCCTCTGGTGGCACTGGTGCCTCTGGTGGCACTGGTGCCTCTGGTGGCACTGGTGCCTCTGGTGGCACTGGTGCCTCTGGTGGCACTGGTGCCTTACCTCTGCCGCTCCTCCTCCTCCCCGAGGACGGGGTCCCTCACACTCCTAAACACACACACGCTAATTCAGAGATAATTTACATAACCTCGATATGACTGTGTTAACAGAGTTTAGGCACAAATATCCCACTTTATACCACATGAATAACAGAAGCTTTTAAAATGTAATATATGAACAATGTGCACTTTTGTGTAGACAATACATAAACTCAGGGCCACTGAGGAGTGGATGAGCGCAGGAAACGTGGAACTATTTAACTGGATGTAAAATATTGGATGCGAAGGGATTTCGTAACTGTGTACAGTTTAGACGAGGAGCTCCGATAACGAGACTCATTGTTAACAAGGAGGTTATCTTGAGATGATTTCGGGGCTTTTTAGTGTCCCCGCGGCCCGGTCCTCGACCAGGCCTCCACCCCCAGGAAGCAGCCCCTGACAGCTGACTAACTCCCAGGTACCTATTTACTGCTAGGTAACAGGGGCATTCAGGGTGAAAGAAAATTTGCCCATATGTTTCTGCCTCGTGCGGGAATCGAACCCGCGCGACAGAATTACGAGTCCTGCGCGCTATACACCAGGCTACGAGGCCCCCCTCGTAGGAAAAACAATACATGGGATATTTTCTACTGAAAAACAATACATGGAATGTTTTCTACTGTATCAACTGTATCAACTTGGGAATCACAACTGAAACAGATACGATTCTGCTCAGAAAATTCAGAAACGATCTGAACGATCTAAATTATAATGATAGCCATCTAGGTGAAATAAATTTCATCGTGGGGAACTTCAATTTTAGCGTAACAGATTGGGCAAGTTCAAAGATAACCGTTAAGGCAAGTGAATTGGTTGATGACTATGTTCCTTAACAGAGTAAGGTAGGGGAAGCAGACATTGAGAAATCTGGAATGGAAGAGAAAACATTACAGGTGTTCGGATATTTTCAAACAGGTGATGACGGATTGAAGGGCTGATTGATGAGGGTCGCGAGGCCTCACCTGGGTTGACCACGAGAGGTCACCTCAACC
>NC_059623.1:5836751-5846382 GCF_020424385.1 Procambarus clarkii
CCAGCGGTGTGGAGGCCAGCAGTGTGGAGGCCAGCGGTGTGGAGGCCAGCAGTGTGGAGGCCAGCAGTGTGGGAGCCAGCGGTGTGGAGGCCAGCGGTGTGGAGGCCAGCAGTGTGGAGGCCAGTAGTGTGGGAGCCAGCGGTGTGGAGGCCAGCGGTGTGGAGGCCAGCAGTGTGGAGGCCAGCAGTGTGGAGGCCAGCAGTGTGGAGGCCAGCAGTGTGGAGGCCAGCGGTGTGGAGGCCAGCGGTGGGGAGGCCTTGGAGGCCAGCAGTGTGGAGGCCAGCGGTGTGGGGGCTAGCAGTGTGGAGGCCTTGGAGGCCAGCAGTGTGGAGGCCTTGGAGGCCAGCAGTGTGGAGGCCTTGGAGGCCAGCAGTGTGGAGGCCTTGGAGGCCAGCAGTGTGGGAGCCAGCAGTGTGGAGGCCAGCAGTGTGGAGGCCTTGGAGGCCAGCAGTGTGGAGGCCTTGGAGGCCAGCAGTGTGGGAGCCAGCAGTGTGGAGGCCAGCAGTGTGGGAGCCAGCAGTGTGGAGGCCAGCAGTGAGAAGGCCAGCAGTGTGGAGGCCAGCAGTGTGGAGGCCAGCAGTGTGGAGGCCAGCAGTGTGGAGGCCAGCAGTGTCGAGGCCAGCCGTGTGGAGGCCAGCGGTGTGGATGCCAGCAGTGTGGAGGCCAGCGGTGTGGAGGCCAGCAGTGTGGAGGCCAGCAGTGTGGAGGCCAGCAGTGCGGAGGCCAGCGGTGTGGAGGCCAGTGGTGTGGAGGCCAGTGGTGTGGAGGCCAGCGGTGTGGAGGCCAGCAGTGTGGAGGCCAGCAGTGTGGAGGCCAGCGGTGTGGAGGCCAGCGGTGTGGAGGCCAGCGGTGTGGAGGCCAGCAGTGTAGAGGCCAGCGGTGTGGAGGCCAGCAGTGTGGAGGCCAGCAGTGTGGAGGCCAGCAGTGTGGAGGCCAGCGGTGTGGAGGCCAGCGGTGTGGAGGCCAGCAGTGTGGAGGCCAGCGGTGTGGAGGCCAGCAGTGTGGAGGCCAGCAGTGTGGAGGCCAGCGGTGTGGAGGCCAGCGGTGTGGAGGCCAGCAGTGTGGAGGCCAGCAGTGTGGAGGCCAGCAGTGTGGGAGCCAGCAGTGTGGAGGCCAGCAGTGTGGAGGCCAGCAGTGTGGAGGCCAGCAGTGTGGAGGCCAGCAGTGTGGAGGCCAGCGGTGTGGAGGCCAGCAGTGTGGAGGTCAGCAGTGTGGAGGCCAGCAGTGTGGAGGCCAGCGGTGTGAAGGCCAGCAGTGTGGAGGCCAGCAGTGTGGAGGCCAGTGGTGTGGAGGCCAGCGGTGTGGAGGCCAGCGGTGTGGAGGCCAGCAGTGTGGAGGCCAGCAGTGTGGAGGCCAGCAGTGTGGAGGCCAGCAGTGTGGAGGCCAGCAGTGTGGAGGCCAGCGGTGTGGAGGCCAGCAGTGTGGAGGCCAGAGGTGTGGAGGCCAGCGGTGTGGAGGCCAGCGGTGTGGAGGCCAGCGGTGTGGAGGCCAGCAGTGTGGAGGCCAGCAGTGTGGAGGCCAGCGGTGTGGAGGCCAGCAGTGTGGAGGCCAGCAGTGTGGAGGCCAGCAGTGTGGAGGCCAGCGGTGTGGAGGCCAGCAGTGTGGAGGCCAGCAGTGTGGAGGCCAGTGGTGTGGAGGCCAGCGGTGTGGAGGCCAGCGGTGTGGAGGCCAGCAGTGTGGAGGCCAGCAGTGTGGAGGCCAGCAGTGTGGAGGCCAGCAGTGTGGAGGCCAGCAGTGTGGAGGCCAGCAGTGTGGAGGCCAGCGGTGTGGAGGCCAGCGGTGTGGAGACCAGCGGTGTGGAGGCCAGCGGTGTGGAGGCCAGCGGTGTGGAGGCCAGCAGTGTGGAGGCCAGCAGTGTGGAGGCCAGCGGTGTGGAGGCCAGCGGTGTGGAGGCCAGCGGTGTGGAGGCCAGCAGTGTGGAGGCCAGCAGTGTGGAGGCCAGCAGTGTGGAGGCCAGCAGTGTGGAGGCCAGCGGTGTGGAGGCCAGCAGTGTGGAGGCCAGCAGTGTGGAGGCCAGCGGTGTGGAGGCCAGCAGTGTGGAGGCCAGCAGTGTGGAGGCCAGCAGTGTGGAGGCCAGCAGTGTGGAGGCCAGCAGTGTTGAGGCCAGCAGTGTGGAGGCCAGCAGTGTGGAGGCCAGCGGTGTGGAGGCCAGCAGTGTGGAGGCCAGCAGTGTGGAGGCCAGCAGTGTGGAGGCCAGCGGTGTGGAGGCCAGCGGTGTGGAGGCCAGCAGTGTGGAGGCCAGCAGTGTGTGTCTGCGCCAGAGCAGAGGAGGGCAGGCAGTGTGGTGCTTGGCTTGGCCCGAGCGGGTCCGCGCCTTAAGAATGTTATACATATAAACACCACAAAGATCTATTGTGCCTCCAGAGCCGAGCCTTTATCCCGAGGGCCACCTTCCCCGCCCTTTGAGGTTGACCTTCGACCCTTTTAGAACACGGTGGGTGTAAGGCCGGTCCAGGGAGGGGCGGTCCAGGCTGTAACGTTGATCGCGAAATTAAAGACTAGTTATAATAGTGAGTGTTACTGCGATGGAACCAGCTGAGGAGTTTGTTGAGGCATTAGGTAACTGGGGCCCATGTTGACGGCGTTAGGCTCGCCCTCGAGGGTCACACTCGGCAGCCCCCGAGTCACACTCCACACTCACACCAAGACACCGGGTATTGAAGGCTTGGAAATGTGAGAATTTGCCCGTGATCGGGGGAATAATTTGTGATGCTCACTATCTGGCAATGTCCCCCGTTGGCTGCCTGGCTGGATGGCTACGAGATGTGCAGAGGCTGAGGCCCCGCGTTCGTTACCCTACGCTCCGACTCGGGCTTTCGCTTCCGCCGCAGATCCGTAACTGCCTCTATTCCACACCTTTTCATACTGACCGACGGAGAGAAGTGAAAAGCTCGAGGAGCCTTACTGCGAGCGGGGCATGGAGCAGCGCGTGGGGGTGTAGTGGCTACATTCCAGGTGTTTGGTGGAGGAGCGCACTGGGACTCTCCAGGCTCCAGTGCCCCTCCACCCCTCCCTCGCCCCCCCAACACGCCCCCTCCACCGACCCCCCGCTGGCTCGCCTCCTCCACTAGGGGTATCAAATCACAGTCTTTATTTCTCGTTATTTTATAAAGTTCACTGATATATGGGTGGACTGAGAGAGGGGATAGTCCATGATGAGGATGTGAAGATTGATGAGAGATGAGTGAGGTGAGTGTTGTGAGGGAGGCGAGGCAGTGTGAGGGCTGACCATGGGGTGGGCAGCCAGCTAGAAGGCAGCACCACCACCACCACCACCCCGCCAACTGGTAACCCTCGTCCCTCTCTCCTCTTGCGGCTCCGGTAATCGCCGAAAAAACCCATAGATAATATAGCCACACGAGCGGAGAGGACACACACCGGAAGGGACACAAGTGTCCCCACCAGTGTCCCAATAGAGATGACACGAGAGGCGCAGATATCACCCCAGGTTTTTTTTTTCTATTCCCCGGAGGAAGAGAGGCGTTGGAGGAGTCGTATGCGCGACCAGCCGCAGCCGGACTCATGCTCGTACGATAATCACCATTCCCGACACGTCAACGGTAACTACAGATGTAGTCCGGACTGTGGCGAGGCAATCCGCTGTGACGAGGAGCCGGATGGCTGCTATAGAGCCGGATAACTTGGCACGGGGCGTCCCCTGTGAGGAGTGAGGTAGCCTGGTGCGATACCCCGGCCACTGGAGGAGCCGAGTTAGCGTGGTGGCGAGGCGGTGTGAGGAGTGAGGCGAGCAGTGAGGGTCAGTAAGGATCCCGGGCGCTCCTTGTGGGCTGGTCGGTGTTATCATGCGGCGAGGGCCCCCTGGCCCCCAGTACCCCGCTGCTGGGAGGGCACTGGCATTCCTTGCCCCGGGCCCCGGCCACCTTCTCAAGCTGGGGATGCCAGCCACCCTGCTGCCCTCTTCCCTGCCGCCCTGCTGCCCTCTTCCCTCCTGCCCTCTTCCCTGCTGCCCTGCTGCCTTCTTCCCTGCTGCCCTCTTCCCTGCTGCCCTCTTCCCTGCTGCCCTCTTCCCTGTTGCCCTCTACCCTGCTGCCTTCTTCCTGCTGCCCTGCTGCCCTCTTCCCTCCTGCCCTCTTCTCTGCTGCCCTCTTCCCTGCTGCCTTCTTCACTGCTGCCCTCTTCCCAGCCACCCTGCTGCCCTCTACCCTGCTGCCCTCTTCCCTGCTGCCCTCTTCCCTGCTGCCCTCTTCCCTGCTGCCCTCTTCCCTGCTGCCCTCTTCCCTGTTGCCCTCTACCCTGCTGCCCTCTTCCCTGCTGCCCTGCTGCCCTCTTCCCTCCTGCCCTCTTCTCTGCTGCCCTCTTCCTTGCTGCCCTCTACCCTGCTGCCCTCTTCCCTGCTGCCCTCTTCCCTGCTGCCCTCTTCCCTGCTGCCCTCTCCCCTCCTGCCCTCTTCCCTGCTACCCTCTTCCCTCCTGCCCTCTTCCCTGCTGCCCTCTTCCCTGCTGCCCTCTTCCCTGCTGCCCTCTTCCCTGCTGCCCTCTTCCCTGCTGCCCTCTACCCTGCTGCCCTCTTCCCTGCTGCCCTCTTCCCTGCTGCCCTCTTCCCTGCTGCCCTCTTCCCTGCTGCCCTCTTCCCTGCTGCCCTCTTCCCTGCTGCCCTCTTCCCTGCTGCCCTCTACCCTGCTGCCCTCTTCCCTGCTGCCCTCTTCCCTGCTGCCCTCTTCCCTGCTGCCCTCTTCCCCAGCCACCCTGCCGTCTTCCCTAGTCACCCTGCCGTCCTCCCCTAGTCACCCTGCCGTCCTCCCCTAGCCACCCTGCCGTCCTCCCCTAGTCACCCTGCCGTCTTCCCTAGTCACCCTGCCGTCCTCCCCTAGTCACCCTGCCGTCCTCCCCTAGCCACCCTGCCGTCCTCCCTAGTCACCCTGCCGTCTTCCCTAGTCACCCTGCCGTCCTCCCCTAGTCACCCTGCCGTCCTCCCCTAGCCACCCTGCCGTCCTCCCCTAGTCACCCTGCCGTCTTCCCTAGTCACCCTGCCGTCTTCCCTAGTCACCCTGCCGTCCTCCCCTAGCCACCCTGCTGTCCCCCCTAGTCACCCTGCCGTCCCCCCTAGTCACCCTGCCGTCCCCCCTAGTCACCCTGCCGTCCCCCCTAGTCACCCTGCCGTCCCCCCTAGTCACCCTGCCGTCCCCCCTAGTCACCCTGCCGTCCCCCCTAGTCACCCTGCCGTCCCCCCTAGTCACCCTGCCGTCCCCCCTAGCCACCCTGCCGTCCCCCCTAGTCACCCTGCCGTCCCCCCTAGTCACCCTGCCGTCCCCCTAGCCACCCTGCCGTCCCCCTAGCCACCCTGCCGTCCCCCCTAGCCACCCTGCCGTCTTCCCTAGTCACCCTGCCGTCTTCCCTAGTCACCCTGCCGTCCCCCCTAGCCACCCTGCCGTCCCCCCTAGCCACCCTACCGTCCCCCTAGCCACCCTGCCGTCCCCCCTAGCCACCCTACCGTCCCCCTAGCCACCCTACCGTCCCCCTAGCCACCCTGCCGTCCCCCCTAGCCACCCTACCGCCCCCCCTAGCCACCCTGCCGTCCCCCCTAGCCACCCTACCGTCCCCCCTAGCCACCCTGCCGTCCCCCCTAGCCACCCTACCGTCCCCCCTAGCCACCCTGCCGTCCCTCCTAGCCACCCTGCCGTCCCCCCTAGCCACCCTACCGTCCCCCCTAGCCACCCTGCCGTCCCCCTAGCCACCCTACCGTCCCCCCTAGCCACCCTGCCGTCCCCCCTAGCCACCCTGCCGTCCCTCCTAGCCACCCTACCGTCCCCCCAGCCACCCTACCGTCCCCCTAGCCACCCTACCGTCCCCCCTAGCCACCCTGCCGTCCCCCCTAGCCACCCTGCCGTCCCCCCTAGCCACCCTGCCGTCCCCCCTAGCCACCCTGCCGTCCCCCCTAACCACCCTGCCGTCCCCCCTAGCCACCCTACCGTCCCCCCTAGCCACCCTGCCGTCCCTCCTAGCCACCCTGCCGTCCCTCCTAGCCACCCTACCGTCCCCCCTAGCCACCCTGCCGTCCCCCCTAGCCACCCTGCCGTCCCTCCTAGCCACCCTGCCGTCCCTCCTAGCCACCCTGGGGTCGAGGCTGGGGGTCGTAGCTCCCGGGTAACTGGCTGACGGACATGGGAGCTGGTGATGGTCTATATGGATATAAACATTGTATAGGTATATGGATAGTTTATAGGAGGATAATCAGGAATAGTAAGGAGGGGGGGTAGGGGAGGCTGGTGGTGAGGACGTGTAGGGGACCCAGGAAGACTCGTCCTCCAGCAAGGGGGACCCAGGAAGACTCGTCCTCCAGCAAGGGGGACCCAGTAAGACTCGTCCTCCAGCAAGGGGACCCAGGAAGACTCGTCCTCCAGCAAGGGGACCCAGGAAGACTCGTCCTCCAGCAAGAGGGACCCAGGAAGACTCGTCCTCCAGCAAGGGGGACCCAGGAAGACTCGTCCTCCAGCAAGGAGGACCCAGGAAGACTCGTCCTCCAGCAAGGGGGACCCAGGAAGACTCGTCCTCCAGCAAGGGGGACCCCAGGAAGACTCGTCCTCCAGCAAGGGGGACCCAGGAAGACTCGTCCTCCAGCAAGGGGGACCCAGGAAGACTCGTCCTCCAGCAAGGGGGACCCAGGAAGACTCGTCCTCCAGCAAGGGGGACCCAGGAAGACTCGTCCTCCAGCAAGGGGACCCAGGAAGACTCGTCCTCCAGCAAGGGGGACCCAGGAAGACTCGTCCTCCAGCAAGGGGACCCAGGAAGACTCGTCCTCCAGCAAGGGGGACCCAGGAAGACTCGTCCTCCAGCAAGGGGGACCCAGGAAGACTCGTCCTCCAGCAAGGGGGACCCAGGAAGACTCGTCCTCCAGCAAGGGGGACCCAGGAAGACTCGTCCTCCAGCAAGGGGACCCAGGAAGACTCGTCCTCCAGCAAGGGGGACCCAGGAAGACTCGTCCTCCAGCAAGGGGACCCAGGAAGACTCGTCCTCCAGCAAGGGGGACCCAGGAAGACTCGTCCTCCAGCAAGGGGGACCCAGGAAGACTCGTCCTCCAGCAAGGGGGACCCAGGAAGACTCGTCCTCCAGCAAGGGGGACCCAGGAAGACTCGTCCTCCAGCAAGGGGGACCCAGGAAGACTCGTCCTCCAGCAAGGGGGACCCAGGAAGACTCGTCCTCCAGCAAGGGGGACCCAGGAAGACTCGTCCTCCAGCAAGGGGGACCCCAGGAAGACTCGTCCTCCAGCAAGGGGACCCAGGAAGACTCGTCCTCCAGCAAGGGGGACCCAGGAAGACTCGTCCTCCAGCAAGGGGGACCCAGGAAGACTCGTCCTCCAGCAAGGGGGACCCAGGAAGACTCGTCCTCCAGCAAGGGGACCCAGGAAGACTCGTCCTCCAGCAAGGGGGACCCAGGAAGACTCGTCCTCCAGCAAGGGGACCCAGGAAGACTCGTCCTCCAGCAAGGGGGACCCAGGAAGACTCGTCCTCCAGCAAGGGGGACCCAGGAAGACTCGTCCTCCAGCAAGGGGGACCCAGGAAGACTCGTCCTCCAGCAAGGGGGACCCAGGAAGACTCGTCCTCCAGCAAGGGGACCCAGGAAGACTCGTCCTCCAGCAAGGGGGACCCAGAAGACTCGTCCTCCAGCAAGGGGACCCAGGAAGACTCGTCCTCCAGCAAGGGGGACCCAGGAAGACTCGTCCTCCAGCAAGGGGGACCCAGGAAGACTCGTCCTCCAGCAAGGGGGCCCAGGAAGACTCGTCCTCCAGCAAGGGGGACCCAGGAAGACTCGTCCTCCAGTAAGGGGGACCCAAGAAGACTCCTCCTCCAGCAAGGGGGACCCAGTAAGACTCGTCCTCCAGCAAGGGGGATCCAGGAAGACTCGTCCTCCAGCAAGGGGGACCCAGTAAGACTCGTCCTCCAGCAAGGGGGACCCAGGAAGACTCGTCCTCCAGCAAGGGGGACCCAGTAAGACTCGTCCTCCAGCAAGGGGGACCCAAGAAGACTCGTCCTCCAGCAAGGGGGACCCAAGAAGACTCGTCCTCCAGCAAGGGGGACCCAAGAAGACTCGTCCTCCAGCAAGGGGGACCCAGGAAGACTCGTCCTCCAGCAAGGGGGACCCAAGAAGACTCGTCCTCCAGCAAGGGGGACCCAAGAAGACTCGTCCTCCAGCAAGGGGGACCCAAGAAGACTCGTCCTCCAGCAAGGGGGACCCAGGAAGACTCGTCCTCCAGCAAGGGGGACCCAGTAAGACTCGTCCTCCAGCAAGCATTAGAAATATTGCTGGATGTATTTAAGAGGCACCAATCAGAGCATAACGTTCAGCTCGCTGTACGCCGGCCAATCAGAGCATAACGTTCAACTCGCTGTACGCCAGCCAATCAGAGCATAACGTTCATCTCGCTGTACGCCGGCCAATCAGAACATAACGTTAAGCTCGCTGTACGCCGGCCAATCAGAGCATAACGTTAAGCTCGCTGTACGCCAGCCAATCAGAGCATAACGTTCAGCTCGCTGTACGCCGGCCAATCAGAGCATAACGTTAAGCTCGCTGTAAGCCGGCCAATCAGAGCATAACGTTCAGCTCGCTGTACGCCGGCCAATCAGAGCATAACGTTCATCTCGCTGTACGCCAGCCAATCAGAGCATAACGTTCATCTCGCTGTACGCCGGCCAATCAGAGCATAACGTTAAGCTCGCTGTAGCCAGCCAATCAGAGCGTAACGTTCATCTCGCTGTACGCGGCCAATCAGAACATAACGTTAAGCTCGCTGTACGCCGGCCAATCAGAGCATAACGTTAAGCTCGCTGTACGCCAGCCAATCAGAGCATACGTTCAGCTCGCTGTACGCCGGCCAATCAGAGCATAACGTTAAGCTCGCTGTAAGCCGGCCAATCAGAGCATAACGTTCAGCTCGCTGTAAGCCGGCCAATCAGAGCATAACGTTCATCTCGCTGTACGCCGGCCAATCAGAGCATAACGTTCATCTCGCTGTACGCCGGCTAATCAGAGCATAACGTTCAGCTCGCTGTACGCCGGCCAATCAGAGCATAACGTTCAGCTCGCTGGAAGCCGGCCAATCAGAGCATAACGTTCATCTCGCTGTACGCCGGCCAATCAGAGCATAACGTTCATCTCGCTGTACGCGGGCCAATCAGAGCATAACGTTCAGCTCGCTGTACGCCGGCCAATCAGAGCATAACGTTCAGCTCGCTGTAAGCCGGCCAATCAGAGCATAAAGTTAAGCTCGCTGTACGCCGGCCAATCAGAGCATAACGTTCAGCTCGCTGTACGCCGGCCAATCAGGGCATAACGTTCAGCTCGCTGTAGCCGGCCAATCAGAGCATAACGTTCAGCTCGCTGTACGCCGGCCAATCAGAGCATAACGTTCAGCTCGCTGTACGCCAGCCAATCAGAGCATAACGTTCAGCTCGCTGTACGCCGGCCAATCATAGCATAACCTTGAGCTCGCTGTAAGCCGGCCAATCAGAGCATAACCTTGAGCTCGCTGTAAGCCGGCCAATCAGAGCATAACCTTGAGCTCGCTGTAAGCCGGCCAATCAGAGCATAACCTTGAGCTCGCTGTAAGCCGGCCAATCAGAGCATAACCTTGAGCTCGCTGTAAGCCGGCCAATCAGAGCATAACCTTGAGC
>NC_059623.1:5846482-5851482 GCF_020424385.1 Procambarus clarkii
TTCTAGATTTTGGAGGCATAAGCAATTAAAAAAAGTTTATATTATCCAGGGCCAAACACTGTTTCATTGTATAAATTTATACATTGCTATAAAAATGTTTACAATGTCACAAAACAAAGATTTAGGTAAATGTAAAGAGAAGGAAATGTAAAAGACATTGCTGAAAGCCTTTATCTGTAGCAGTCCGAATCATTATCTCTTTTCCCTTCATCTTCTCCTTCCATCCCTCCCTCTCACCCTCTCTTCCTCTATCCCTCTATTCCTCTCTCCCGCTCTTCTCTACATACTTTTGCATTTTCTCACCATCAAACAAGAGCTGTCAATATAGTTGGGAAAACATTAAATCAGCATTTACATGAGATGATGTTAGGGTGCCCTTATTACACTGAGTCTCCGTTAAATGAAGAGCCTGAGTAATTAATATAAGTGCAATAGTGTAATTTGGCACTATATTCCTAGGCTGTTCTCTTCCCTTGTGGCCACCTGCTGGCTCTAGGCTTACTGCTCTGTGGCCACCTGCTGGCTCTAGGCTTACTGCTCTGTGGCCACCTGCTGGCTATAGGCTTACTGCTCTGTGGCCACCTGCTGGCTCTAGGCTTACTGCTCTGTGGCCACCTGCTGGCTCAAGGCTTACTGCTCTGTGGCCACCTGCTGGCTATAGGCTTACTGCTCTGTGGCCACCTGCTGGCTCTAGGCTTACTGCTCTGTGGCCACCTGCTGGCTATAGGCTTACTGCTGTGGCCACCTGACCGTAACACTGACATTAAAAATCACATGATGAATGGTTAAATTCTTTGACAACTACTGGCCTCAGAACAGGGTACACAGTAGCTAAATGTCCCCAACACTAACAAATGCGACGATCACCGTATTACACAGTAGATATATGATCCCAGCCCGCTGCCGACAGCAAAGTTTTAAGTGTGCTATATGCACTCAAAATATTAATAGTTTTTCTGAGACAGTGTAAGTTTGGTAAGTTTCTTTTTATATAAATAAAGAAAATTTACGGAAAATTAAGGTTGTAAAATTTTATGTCAAAACTTATAAATGTGCTAGAAATTTTTTTAAAATAATTAACAACCTTTTTTACTTTTATATTAGTTTTCAAATTTTTATATTAAAATATTTTATTGTCATTACCTAATTATATTTAAAAAAGTAATAATTATTAATATCCTGCACATATATATGGTCGTGGTTTTCTATACCGATTTAATGGGTAATTGTAATATTGATTTTTTGTATGTTTCATTCTAACAGAAATTGTGTTGATATTTTGAATACCTTATTAATATCCCTTTGTGTACCGTATTCTTAGGCCACTGTCACAGTCGTCAGTAAGTGGGGATCACTTAGCTACTGGGCACCATTCCTTCCTTCCCAGTCCTATCCCAAATCCTTATCCTGTAACTGGCTGCAGTGTTACAAGATGCAGTGCACACTGCATCAACACAGTACAGTGTTGAGTGCACAAATATTGAGATATTGCTATTGAATTGAAGAAACAACCAGAAAGCAGGTGTTTAACAGTGCCTTACAATGATCACTGCACAGAGCAGTGAGTCCATTCACATGTCAGAGTCCTCTCATTCATGAGGGGTCCTGCTTAGTGCATGACGTCACTGGGGTCCTGCTTAGTGCATGATGTCACTGGGGTCCTGCTTAGTGCATGATGTCACTGGGGTCCTGCAGGATATGATCCTCATATCCTGCACGGAGCTGGGATATGAGGACAAGGAGCTGGGATACGAGGACAAGGAGCTGGGATACGAGGACTTAGAGCTGGGGTATGAGGACAAGGAGCTGGGGTATGAGGACAAGGAGCTGGGATACGAGGACTTGGAGCTGGGGTATGAGGACAAGGAGCTGGGACATGAGGACAAGGAGCTGGGATACGAGGACAAGGAGCTGGAATACGAGAACAAAGAGCTGGGATACGAGAACAAAGAGCTGGGATACGAGGACTTGGAGCTGGGGTATGAGGACAAGGAGCTGGGGTATGAGGACAAGGAACTAGGATATGAGGACAAGGAGCTGGGACATGAGGACAAGGAGCTGGGATACGAGGACAAGGAGCTGGAATACGAGAACAAAGAGCTGGGATACAAGGACTTGGAGCTGAGGTATGAGGACAAGGAGCTGGGGTATGAGGACAAGGAGCTGGGATATGAGGACAAGGAGCTGGGATATGAGGACAAGGAGCTGGGATATGAGGACAAGGAGCTGGGATATTAGGACAACGAGCTGGGATATAATGGACAAGGAACTAGGATATGAGGACAAGGAGCTGGGACATGAGGACAAGGAGCTGGGATATGAGGACCAGGAGCTAGGATATGGGGACAAGGAGCTGGGATATGGCGACAAGGAGCTGGGATACGAGGACAAGGAGCTGAGATACGAGAACAAGGAGCTAGGACACGAGGACAAGAAGCTAGAATATGAGGACAAGGAGCTGGGATACGAGAACAAGGAGCTGGGATACGAGGACAAGGAGCTGGGATATGAGGCCTAGGAGCTCGGATATGAGGACTAAGAGCTGGGATATATGGACAAGGAGCTGGGATATGAGGACAAGGATCTCGGGTGTGAGGACAAGGAGCTGGGATATGAGGACAAGGAGCTGGGATATGAGGACAAGGAGCTGGGATATGAGGACAAGGAGTTGGGATATGAGGACAAGGAGCTAGGATATGAGGACAAGGAGCTAGGATATGGGGACAAGGAGCTGGGATATGAGGACAAGGAGCTGGGATATGATGACAAGGGGCTGGGATATGAGGACAAGGAGCTGGAATATGAGGACAAGGAGCTGGGATATGAGGACAAGGAACTGGGATATGAGGACAAGGAGCTGGAATATGAGGACAAGGAGCTGGGATATGAGGACAAGGAGCTGGGATATGAGGACAAGGAACTGGGATATGAGGACAAGGAGCTGGAATATGAGGACAAGGAGCTGGAATATGAGGACAAGGAGCTGGGATATGAGGACAAGGAACTGGGATATGAGGACAAGGAGCTGGAATATGAGGACAAGGAGCTGGAATATGAGGACAAGGAGCTGGGATATGAGGACAAGGAACTGGGATATGAGGACAAGGAGCTGGAATATGAGGACAAGGAGCTGGGATGTAACACTGTAAAAGTGTTTGGTTTAGTTGTATTTAGAATACATAGAGATACAGGAGTCACAGACAGGAATTTGAGAAGGCGCCAGTTTGTCGGCTGGAAAGTTACACCTCTAAGAGTTAATGACCTCAAGTGACCTGAGGTCAGATCATGCGAATTTCACCTTGCTTCTGCTAATCTTATAATTGGAGCCTGGTAGCCTTCAAACATGCCGACGTTTAAGGAGTGGCTTGGTAGAGTGCCTGAGGCTATCTACTTGTGGGCGGAGTTAGTTAATAGGTTCCCCAATATATACTCGGAGAGCTATCAATTCGAGAGCATTTAGAAGAACAGGAGCCAGCAGGGCAGAGAAGACGGCCTAGCAGGGAGGCTGTCAGCCGGCAGGGGGCAGGACAGTCTCTGTCAACTACAGACACCCCCCCCCCCCTCTCAATCCAGCTATAGGCAGACACTTGGTGAGTTGAGCATTAAGGTGACTTGGTCGTGTTTACATATGTTGTGTGATGATCAGGGGCAGACAGTTGTAGTGTTCTCAAATTCTTGGATGATGACTCACTTTGAATATTCATCTTTAACATCTTATTTGAATTGCTAAATTATGATACTTCATGTGAAATATAATTATGAATTTATTATTTAAATTGGCTTTAATTGTGTTCCCTAGAGTTGTTGAGTTGAGGTGAGAAAGCCTCTGTGATTACTGGTTCATGATTTTAATGAGTACATGATAAAGATGGGACATACTAATAATGACCTTGTTAACATCTTTTGAGAATTTTGTGATACAGACAAGTTCCATTCCTTGTCTTGTATGTAATGGTCTTGAATGGATGGTGGCAGCATTTCGTCTTCTACTATTTACTCTTCTACTATCTACTCTTCTACTTCTACCTATCTACACCTCTCCCTCCACCCCTCTCCAGACTCTCACTTTCAACTAATGACCCTCCTCGCTCCTCCCACCTCTCTACCTCTCTCACCCCAAAACCCTCACTAATTACTTCACTATTCATTTCTTCCCTTTCTTTTCTCTTATGCGGATGTTGCAGTGAAATGTATTCTAGAGTTCTCTCTAGAGTTTCGGGTACCTGATCAAGTTACGGCGCCTTGTAGTCGCCGCACCTAGGTAGTCGAATACCTAGGTTACAAGGTGTTGAACGAGAGAGGTTGCCTTAGGAACTCTGGGAGTGCTCTAGAATAGTTAGCTAACTGAGGACGGGATAACGGACTAGAGAGAGCTGTTTCCCCCGGCCTCGTTAGTTAACTGGGGGGTGGAATAATGGACAAGATAGAGCTATTTCCCCCACTCCCCGTTACAGGGATATGAGGACAAGGAGCTGGAATATGAGGACAAGGAGCTGGAATGTGAGGACAAGGAGCTGGGATATGAGGACACGGAACTGGGATATGAGGACAAGGAACTGGGATATGAGGACAAGGAGCTGGGATATGAGGACAAGGAGCTGGAATATGAGGACAAGGAGCTGGGATATGAGGACAAGGAGCTGGGATATATGGACAAGGAGCTGGGATATGAGGACAAGGAGCTGGGATATGAGGACAAGGAGCTGGGATATATGGACAAGGAGCTGGGATATGAGGACAAGGAGCTGGGATATATGGACAAGGAGCTGGGATATGAGGGCTCCGTTACCTTTCCTCAGCCCCTGATCCATTCTTCTTATATTCCTTCCTTATACATTTTACCTTGCCTGTCCTCATATCCCTTCCATGTCCTATGTTGTCCTGATGTCTTAGTGATTTCTCCTCATAATTTTCCTTCATTGGACCATCGGGGATCGAACACAGTACCTGCAAGAAACGTAACTTTTGCTGCACCAGCCGACTCATTGGGTGGACAGAGG
>NC_059623.1:5856482-5883982 GCF_020424385.1 Procambarus clarkii
TCCTTGACTACTGCTCCTTGACTGCTGCTCCTTGACTGCTGATCCTTGACTCCTGCTCCTTGACTGCTGCTCTTTGACTACTGCTCCTTGACTGCTGATCCTTGACTGCTGATCCTTGACTGCTGATCCTTGACTGCTGCTCCTTGACTGCTGCTCCTTGACTGCTGCTCCTTGACTACGTTGACACCTTCCTGCTGCCGTAACGAGGCAGTAGTAAGCGAAGCAGGCAGACGAGGCCTGCTTCGTCTGCCTGAAGTTAAGGATACTGGCCTGTAGTTCAGTGCCTCTTGCCTGTCACCCTTTTCGTATATTGGGACCACATTCGCCGTCTTCCATATTTCTGGTAGGTCTCCCGTCTCCAGTGACTTACTATACACTATGGAGAGTGGCAAGCAAAGTGCTCCTGCACACTCTTTCAGTACCCATGGTGAGATCCCGTCCGGCCCAACAGCCTTTCTCACGTCCATATGCAACAGGTGCCTCATGACCTCATCTCTAGTAATTTCGAACCCTTCCAAGGCCGCCTGGTTTACTGACACCTCTCGTAGTGCCGTGACCTCACCTTGTTCTATTGTTAAGACCGCCTGAAAGACCTCCTATTGTTGAGTTCTTCACACACCTCTTTGCCATTCTCTGTGTACCTGTGTGTACCTGTGTGTGTGTTTGTATTTACCTAGTTGTGCTTACGGGGGTTGAGCTTTGCTCTCTGGGCCCGCCTCTCAACTGTTACTAACTACTAACTAATTTATTTTTTCCCCCCACACACACACACACACACACACACACACACACACACACACACACACACACACACACACACACACACACACACACCTCAGGAAGTAGCTCCGTAACAGCTGTCTAAATCCCAGGTACCTATTTACTGCTAGGTAACAGGAGCATCGGGGTGAAAGAAACTTTGCCCATTTGTTTCTGCCTGGTCCGGGAATCGAACCCGGGTCACAGAATTACGAGTACTGCGCGCTGTCCGCTCAGCTACCAGACCCCCCCCCCCTGTCTCCACTACTATACATCAGTACACACAGAGATCACACTAACGTGATGCATCAAATGAACAAATCCATAAGGGCCGTGACGAGGATTCGAACCTGCGTCCGGGAGCATCCCAGACGCTGCCTTAATCGACTGAGCTACGACAGGGTTAAAAGAGTTGAAACCGAAGTTCGACTGAACTTACTGGATCCCGTAGCCGAGCGTAACATAGCTCGGGTGCATGGGGGAGTTGTGTAAAATCCTGGTTTGTGTCTCGGAGAGGCTGCAGGATCCAAGTAAGGGCAGTAGAACTTCTGGTTTCAACTCTTTTTGACCATGTCGTAGCTCAGTCGATTAAGGCAGCGTCTGGGATGCTCCCGGACGCAGGTTCGAATCCTCGTCACGGCCCTTGTGGATTTGTTCTACACATCAGTGCCCCCGTCTCCTGACTGCCTAGTGAGGCCCATCACGGACCAATATCCAGTTGGGGAGCCGGTCGGCCGAGCGGACAGCACGCTGGACTTGTGATCCTGTGGTCCTGGGTTCGATCCCAGGCGCTGGCGAGAAAATTGGGCAGAGTTTCTTTCACCCTATGCCCCTGTTACCTAGCAGTACAATAGGTACCTGGGTGTTAGTCAGCTGTCACGGGCTGCTTCCTGGGGGTGGAGGCCTGGTCGAGGACCGGGCCGCGGGGACACTATATAAAGCCCCGAAATCAGCCCAAGATAACCCAAGATACTCTCATACAACTTACATTTTTGTACACCTTACAGATACAAAAACATAACATCCATCTCACACAACATCTGCACCTCAGCCTCCGCATATGCTGAAGAGTGCTTCAACGAAACAGGTTCTTCTGCGACACATATCAGGCCCCCAAAAAATATTAAAATGAACTGTTGAAGGTTGATTTTTCCACGTGCTGTAAGATGCCCGACCTAACACCAGAAATAAGCATCATACACTGTTATTCTCGCTCACTGCTGAAGAGAATCACGGGTTGGGAACCAAAGAATATGAACAAATCCACAAGGGTTCGAACCACATGACAAATGTCATGGGTTCGTATCCTGGCCGGGGAGGATTTACTGGGCGCAATTCCTTAACTGTAGCCTCTGTTTAACGCAACAGTAAAATGTGTACTTGGATGAAAAAACGATTCTTCGCGGCGGGGGATCGTATTCCAGGGACCATAGGATTAAGGACTTGCCCGAAACGCTACGCGTACTAGTGGCTGTACAAGAATGTAACAACTCTTGTATATATCTCAAAAAAAAAAAAAAAAAAAAAGGGCCGTGACGAGGATTCGAACCTACGTCCGAGATCATCCCAGACGCTGCCTTAATCGACTGAGCTACGACATGGTTAAAAAAAGAGTTGAAACCAGAAGTTCTACTGAACTTACTTGGAACCTGCAGCCTCTCCGAGATACAAACCTGGGTTTTACACAACTCCCCCCTGCACTCGATGTGGATTTGGTTCCACAATGTGGATCCACTCCCTTGTGGATTTGTTCATTGATGCATCACGCTATTGTCCTTTCTGTGTGTACCAAAGAATATATTGTTTAGCGTCTTCTGTAAAATATTGGTATAATATTTCATTATTTAGTGAGTTATTGTAAGTTATTGAATATGAAGACAAGACCAAGATCATTGATTCTGACACGAATCTTGTCTATATTTCATATATTCTATTTTCTTGAGAAGGAAGTTGACCAGACCACACACTAGAAGTTGAAGGGACGACGACGTTTCGGTCCGTCCTGGACCATTCTCAAGTCGATTGTGATGAGGAGGTATCGTGATGAGGAGGTATCCTCATGAATGATGGAATGGTCCAGGACGGACCGAAACGTCGTCGTCCCTTCAACTTCTAGTGTGTGGTCTGGTCAACATACTTCAGCCACGTTATTGTGACTCATCACCTGCATCTTGAGAAGGAAGTTGAAAACTCTCCAAACTTAAATTGTAATGTTTTATAGAGAGTGATGCTAAGAGCTGCGTTTTGCTGATCCTGTCAACATTGTCAAGGGCCAAGGAACACTGCGTACATATGTCCTGGAGACACTAAACAAGTTAACAAGAGAGATAAGGTGAGATGTCTCAGGCTCCAACAGTGACTCTACACCTTCCTTAATTATCATCTTGCCAGGTGTAGAACACCTGACACTCCGCCTTAGTCTTGACCATGATAGAATGCACCGAGGCGCGATCTGTTGGGACCAACAGAGAGAGTGGTCTTAGTTCGAAGCTGGAGACACAAATAAGTCATAGAGACCTCAGAAAAATAGTTCCATTTTAGAGCTGTGAATAGATAAAATAGATTAAAAGATCTATTTTGTCTTCTCCTCTCAGACGAAATAGATCTTTGACATAGACCATCACGTACAGGTGTACATACTCTCCATGGTGTACATAGGTGTACACAGGTGTACATAATACACAGGTGTACATGTACATAGGTGTACATAGTCCATCATGTATTACACTAGATCCACATACCATAGTAGTTAAAGCTAATCCGATTCAAATTCATAAATGCAAATATGATAAAAGCGAAACAAATGAAATCGCATGACTCAACGAACATCGTGCAGGCGGGGGCCATGAACCTAACTCGACCCTGCAAGAACCTCTAGGTGAGCACATACACTGAAACCCAACCCCCAGCGAGCCAATATTGACCCGGAGTGAGCTGAGAAGTTGGCTGAGATCAGCGCTCCCAGCCTCACTGGGGCGCCTGCCTCATCTCCCGCGTAAATATTAGAGTTAGGTCGAGAAGGGTGAGATGCGGCGTTAATCTCTTCACCACGACACTTGATCCTGGTTCGTATCCCAGACAATTGGTCCCTGGGGACTCTTTGTACCTGGGATATGAGGACAAGGAGCTGGGATATGAGGACAAGGAGCTGGGATATGAGGACAAGGAGCTGGGATATGAGAACAAGGAGCTGGGATATGAGAACAAGGAGCTGGAATATGAGAACAAGGAGCTGGGACATGAGAACAAGGAGCTGGGATATAAGAACAAGGAGCTGGAATATGAGAACAAGGAGCTGGAATATGAGAACAAGGAGCTGGGATATGAGAACAAGGAGCTGGGATATGAGAACAAGGAGCTGGGATATAAGAACAAGGAGCTGGAATATGAGAACAAGGAGCTGGGACATGAGACAAGGAGCTGGGATATAAGAACAAGGAGCTGGAATATGAGAACAAGGAGCTGGAATATGAGAACAAGGAGCTGGGATATGAGAACAAGGAGCTGGGATATAAGAACAATGAGCTGGGATATGAGGACAAGGAGCTGGGATTTGAGGACTACGGTCGAATTCTAATTTAATTTCTTACACTCAAGCGCTAAGCGTTGAGTCTGCCTAACACTGTTGCTTCAGCTGCAATGCGCTAAATGGCGTTTCAGACCCTTGAAAGGCAATGCTGCTTTCACACTTAATATATATATTGCAACCCGTTCTCGCAAATTCGTAAAGTCAATATGACATATTAACTACGTGCATAGGTGATATACTAAACATAATAGATACCCTTAAAAAGATTCATAGAAAACACCGACCTTACCTAACCTTGTTAGTATTTTAAGATAAGCATCTTATTGCTTCGTAATTACAATTATTACTTAACCTATACCTATTATAGGATAGGTAATAATTGTAATTACGAAGCAATAAGATGCTTATCTTAAGATACTAACAAGGTTAGGTAAGGTCGGTGTGTTTCTATGAATCTTTTTAAGGGTATCTATTATGTTAAGTATGTCACCTATGCACATATTTAATAAGTCAATATTGACTTATTAAATTTGCGAGAACGGGTTGTATATTAATTACAGGGAGATGTCGCTCACAGCAACTTACTGTAATGCATTCGTAATTCTGATAAGAAGTGGCTGTAATTAGGCAGTTAGTGATGCATATTAATTACTGTAATTCTCTCAGCAATTTATTGCAATAATACATGTGTCATCTGTGTCATGGATACAGTGATGACTGTTGGTTTGAGGCTCTGTGTTATGTGTACATAACCCCCCCCCTGTGTTATGTGTACATACCCCCCCCCCTGTGTTATGTGTACATACCCCCCCCCCCTGTGTTATGTGTACATACCCCCCCCCCCCCCTTCCTTCCCTGTTAGGCTTCTCAGCCAAATAAAGAATTTAGGACCAGCATTTTCAGGCCAGACAAAACGGCTTTTAACATTTTCGTTCTTCTAAATGGACATTCTTCTGCTGAGTGAAGTACCGTGTTGAGCATCTTAAGCAGCCAGAGATCTTCCTCGGGAGATGTTCAGTGAGGCTGCGGGAGCTGGAGGATGCTAGTGAGTTCTTTTATTGAGTCTTCCCTGGCTTGTTGACTGGTCGTGTGGTTCCTTGTTGACTGGTTGTGTGGTCCCTTGTTGACTGGTTGTGTGGTCCCTTGTTGACTGGTCGTGTGGTCCCTTGTTGACTGGTCGTGTGGTCCCTTGTTGACTGGTTGTGTTGTCCTTGTTGACTGGTCGTGTGGTCCCTTTGTTGACTGGTCGTGTGGTCCCTTGTTGACTGGTTGTGTGGTCCCTTGTTGACTGGTTGTGTTTGTCCTTGTTGACTGGTCGTGTGGTCCCTTGTTGACTGGTCGTGTGGTCCCTTGTTGACTGGTCGTGTGGTCCCTTGTTGACTGGTTGTGTGGTCCCTTGTTGACTGGTCGTGTGGTCCCTTGTTGACTGGTTGTGTGGTCCTTTGTTGGCTGGTCGTGTGGTCCCATGTTGACTGGCCGTGTGGTCCCATGTTGACTGGTCGTGTGGTCCCATGTTGACTGGTCGTGTGGTCCCTTGTTGACTGGTCGTGTGGTCCCATGTTGACTGGTCGTGTGGTCCCTTGTTGACTGGTCGTGTGGTCCCTTGTTGACTGGTCGTGTGGTCCCTTGTTGACTGGTCGTGTGGTCCCTTGTTGACTGGTCGTGTGGTCCCATGTTGACTGGTCGTGTGGTCCCTTGTTGACTGGTCGTGTGGTCCCTTGTTGACTGGTCGTGTGGTCCCTTGTTGACTGGTCGTGTGGTCCCTTGTTGGCTGGTCGTGTGGTCCCTTGTTGACTGGTCGTGTGGTCCCATGTTGACTGGTCGTGTGGTCCCTTGTTGACTGGTCGTGTGGTCCCTTGTTGACTGGTCGTGTGGTCCCTTGTTGACTGGTCGTGTGGTCCCTTGTTGACTGGTCGTGTGGTCCGTTGTTGACTGGTCGTGTGGTCCTTGTTGACTGGTCGTGTGGTCCCTTGTTGACTGGTCGTGTGGTCCGTTGTTGACTGGTCGTGTGGTCCCTTGTTGACTGGTCGTGTGGTCCCTTGTTGACTGGTCGTGTGGTCCCTTGTTGACTGGTCGTGTGGTCCGTTGTTGACTGGTCGTGTGGTAACTGCTCCAAGACCAACCAATAATTACCGCCAATTGGTGTGTTAATGGTGTTAGTGGTGGTGGGGGGGAGGGGGGTGATCCCTCGCCTCGCATGTTTATATCCGGGTGAGATCACTGTGTTTAATGTGATCTATAACTTTGGCTCCAGGCAAGCTCTGTCTCTCTCTTTCTCTGTCTGTCTGTCTGTCTCTTTCTGTCTCTCTCTCTCTCTCTCTCTCTCTCTCTCTCTCTCTCTCTCTCTCTCTCTCTCTCTCTCTCTCTCTCTCTCTCTCTCTCTCTCTCTCTCTCTCTCTCTCTCTCTCTCTCTCTCTCTCTCTCTCTCTCTCTCTCTCTCTCTCTCTCTCTCTCTCTCTCACTGTCTCTCTCTCTCTCGGTCTCTCTCTCGGTCTCTCTCTCACTGTCTCTCTCTCTCTCGGTCTCTCTCTCGGTCTCTCTCTCTCTCTCCCTCTCTCTCATTGCCTACCTAAACCATCTCCCAGAAGGAATACAGAATTATATGAACATGTTTGCGGACGATGCTAAGATACTTGGGAAGACAGGAGACGCAGACGATTGTAAGGCCCTTCAAATTGATCTAGATAAAGTAAGTGCTTGGAGCATAGTGGCAAATGGAATTCAATGTGAATAAATGCCATGTTATGGAATGTGCAATCGGAGAAAATAGACCACACGTAACTTATAAATAATGTGGAAAGGAATTTCAGAACTCTAATAAAGAAGGAGACCTGGAGGTGGTGTTGGATAGTAAGTTGTCGCGAGAGGAACACATGAAGATCACTGTGAGAGGAGCGTACATAACCCTTATGTCGTATGTCGCTTTCCAACTTCAGACTTGCTTTAAATTGTATTGGTGGTGAAATACTAAAGGAACTATTCAAGACTTTTTGTGAAACAAAGGGAGCCGGTCGGCCGAGCGGACAGCACGCTGGACTTGTGATCCTGTGGTCCTGGGTTCGATCCTGGGCGCCGGCGAGAAACAATGGGCAGAGTTTCTTTCACCCTATGCCCCTGTTACCTAGCAGTAAAATAGGTACCTGGGTGTTAGTCAGCTGTCACGGGCTGCTTCCTGGGGGTGGAGGCCTGGTTGAGGACCGGGCCGCGGGGGACACTGAAAGCCCTGAAATCATCTAAAGATAACCTCAAGATAACCTTACCAAAACTGGAATATACAGCAGTTGTATGGTGCCCAAATCTCAAGAAGCACATAAATATTCTGGAAAAGGTACAATGGCATGCTACAAAATGGCTTCCGGAACTGAAAAGCAAGAGTTACGAGGAGAGACAAGAGACCTTAAACATGCCACAACTAGAAGATAGAAAAACGAGAGGTGTTATGATCACCACTTACAAAATACTAACAGGATACTGACAAAGAGATATTAATGAAACCAGCAACTTCACGAACAAGGGGACACAGATTCAAGCTAAGGAAACAGAAGTGCCGATAAAATATTACAAAGTTTTCTTTCGCAAACAGAGTGGTAGACGGTTGGAACAAGCTAAGTGAGAAGGTGGTGGAGGCCAAGACCGTCAGTAGTTTCAAAGCGTTATATGACAAAGAGTGCTGGGAAGACGGGACACCACGAGCGTAGCTCTCATCCTGTAACTACAATTAGGTAATTACATTTAGGAAATTACACACACACACACACGTACAGACTGGTGGTACGCGAACAAGGGGACACAGGTGGAGACTGAGTACCCACATGAGCCACAGAGACGTTAGAAAGAACTTTTTCAGTGTCAGAGTAGTTAACAGGTGGAATGCATTAGGCAGTGATGTGGTGGAGGCTGACTCCATACACAGTTTATAATGTAGATATGATAGTGTTACGGCCCTCTCGGGACGCAACGGGGTTCTTACTCTGATGTCGTTAGAGGAAGATATATATCCGACCCCAAGCCAGTAGAGGCTATCAAGGGATGCGATCCGTGACGCAAGTAACTTAAAGGGAGTAGGGAAAGAAAGGTAAGAACTTAATATAATATAATGTTCACCATCACCATTTAAATATATAAAATAAAACGTACACAAGGGGGAGGGGTATTAACACTTTACAAAGGGGATCAACACTGTAGTCTTCTGCTGGAGACTATGGATCCTCGAAGCTAGGTGCTGAGTCCGCGGTGCTTTCTTCGTGGCCTCAAGACGTGTCCTCTGAGAACGCCGAGTCTACCCTGGCCACAGGTCAGCCACAACACAGGTCCACTGGGGGCACCGTCGTGGAGGCCGTCAACCACACGTCCAGCAGGTCTGCTGGCAGGTACTGAGCCACCAAGGCTGGTACGGCCACTCCACGAACGATAAAAGGGGTACGCCCTAGACAGGAGTCTCGTGTGATATCACCAATCACCCTCCTGTCCTCAATACCCCAGTGGATTATCGTCTCCAACCGTCGGTCCCGGGTAAATCCTTCCACTGCCACTCCACTGGCAGGCTTAACACACCACAGTGTTCTTCCGGGGGGACGACGTCACAACAGCTGCAGCAAACTTCACAGTATGGAGACTGGCTGCCTCGGGTAGACTGACTCCACCTTCAACACAGTGGTCCCAGGTCGGCTCTGTAAGCAGACACGTCATTAATAACCGGGACACTAATACACCACACTCACAGGCTCAGATACAAACGCCCGACATATCCACTCCATAGATGGCGCTGTCGTCGGAGCACCACCTCACCAGAGGTCAGGAGCGGCGGTGTTGAGCGCTGAACCAGACTGGAAACTGGTCCTCGAGGCCAGTACACGCTGTCCTCACTAGGTGTCGTCGTTCGTTTGGCGGGGGTTTCGGGAGCTGACCCACAGATGGCGTGTTTGTCACTGCTCCAGGCACGGACGCTGGATCCGGGTTCGTAACACCTCCCCACCAAAAAGAATTTGGTTTGGGGTTCTATAAAAACACAAACCAAATTAGCAGGGCGACACAACTCCAAATGGACTTACATGCTTTATGATCTGGAATAGCGAGGCTGTCGTGTCCACAGAACTGTCCTACTGGGCAATTCCGGCTCAATGGGAACTTTAAAATTGAAGGCGATGACCTGCCTGACGTAATCTTCCACGTCTCCACTGCGATGTCAAGCAGGGGCGTCATCTCACATCTCTCGAGTACGGATTTGTTTCGACGCGATCTGGGGTGACTTGACACTTTCCTATGTCGTGGCACCGATGATGGCTGACCACAGACGGCATTTCTGGTGCCAGTCCGATGGTCCTTCAGGAAGACAGGAACCTGGAATACAGGGGTCTGATAATTCAGAGTGATAGCGACCGCGAGTAAAACAGTACTTACAGCATACTCTACTAGGTCCACACCTAGTCCCAACGGGGCTGTTCGTACGTCGCAGGTGGCTTTCGCTCTGCCACCGTCAGGTCGACCAACGTTCCACATAACGCTGCATTGAGGCTCAGCAGTCACGCGGGGGGTGTCAACCTGTCGGAAACAGTCACTCACATTATCACATGTCGTACCTCCTGTATCATCTATTACCTCCCAGGTCCCTTCTTCAACTGCAACACTTGCAGTACAACTCTCCAATCCCTGGGACCTCTTCTCGATGTTCACGGGAGCCATCATCCTTCGGGTCGTCCACTGATCCTTACTGAGAACACAGAGAGCACATAGGAGAACAAAACAAAATACCGATAGGAAACATTTGGTAAGTCGAGGGATAAGTTTCCTGAGCTTGTCATGTCCATAGCCGGCACCATCCACTAGCCTGGCTTGGACCAAAGAGGGCACTAGACCTTTAGAACACACCTCACATACCTCTGACGTCTGGGGAATCTCTGGCTGGTCCACTACACGCTGTAACTTGCCATACCGCAAGCACACCTCAGCCTTCGCTCCAGACTCGTTGGTATCCGTGGGTGTCTGCACACGAGGCCTCTCTTCTAGCTCAGGTACCTCTGCCTTCTTAACCTCATGTTCCTTGTCGAGAGAATCAGGAGACACTGCTAGATAACTGTCGATCTGCGGGGGAGAGGACAAATTAGACATGTTCAAATCCGGGTCTGTCTTTACCTGGACATTACCATTGCCTGTTACCTCAGACCGTGCTGTTCTGGTAAACTCGTCCGCAACCTTGGGATGATTGGTGCTCCAATCGGTCACCAAGTCGTTGGCTAGTACCACGTCAATCCCAGCCACAGGGAGGGTATCGACTACTGCCAACGCACATGTGCCGCTGAAATAAGGCGAGTCGAGATGTACTGGCACTAAGGGGGCGATGTACTGCGTCCTTGGAAACCCGACCAGGATAACCTCTGGTCTCCCATCCACACTTACTCCCTCGGGTAACGAGCTCTTCACGATCAGGGACTGGGCTGCTCCACTATCTCTGAGCACTACAACTGATCTACCAGTATGATCACTCGTTACATACCCGCATGAAGTGTGAGGGGCAAACAAACTTGGTCCTTCCTGCGTCATCGTAGACTGGTTTCCTACTGGCGATGTAACACAGCTCACCAACATCACCTCCCTTCGTGCGCTGCCACCTCTTCTGCCTTGGCACCTAGCAGCTATGTGCCCTTTCTGCCCACAAGTCCAGCACACCATATTCCTCCTCGGGCTCCGGTGTTTCGGACTACTAGGACTTGTTCTTCGGGGGCTACTTGGGGGCGTCTTCTTAGCACTTTGTGGGACGGGTCTTTCTTCTTCGTCGCCGTGAGGTCTGTCAAACCGGCGCTGGTAATTCCTCGGGACGTACTTAGCAGACGGCCTATGAGTCAGGATATACTCTTCAGCCATGGTGGCTGCTGCACTCAAGGTCTCCACCTGCTGTTCCTCTAAGTACGTCTTGAGGTCTCCAGACAAACAATCCTTGAAGTCCTCGAGCAGAATTAGCTGTTCGAGGTCTTCCCTGGTCTCCACCTTCCGAGAGGCACACCATTCTTGAAAAAGTCGCTCCTTGATGGTGGCGAATTCGGTGAAAGTGTGCTCTGAGGTCTTCTTCAGGTTTCTGAACTTTTGCCTATATGCCTCAGGTACCAATTGGTACGCCATGAGCACCACTTTCTTCACCTTGTCGTAATCGCTGGAGTCGTCAAGGGATAACGTAGAGTAGGCGATTTGGGCCTTCCCAGTCAAGACTGACTGTATCATGATGGCCCAATTCTCCCTTGGCCACTCCAAAGAGGCAGCGACTTTCTCGAAGGCTGCAAAGAATTTTGACACTTCCTTCTCATGGAATTTGGGGACCATTTTGATGTTGCGTACCGGATCGAAGCTACTGGTGTCCGTTGTTTGCCTCCGACCACCGCCTAATCGCAAAACTTCTAGTTCATGTTGTCTCTCTCTTTCCTCTTTGTCTCGTTCTCGTTCTTCTCTCTCTCGTCTCTCTTCTCTTTCTCGTTCTTCTCTCTCTCGTTCTCGTTCTTCTCTTTCTCGTCTCTCTTCTCTTTCTCGTTCTTCTCTTTCTCGTTCTCGTTCTTCTCTCTTCTCGTTCTTCTCTCTCTCGTCTCTCTTCTCTTTCTCGTTCTTCTCTTTCTCGTTTCTCTTCTCTTTCTCGCTCTTCTCTTCTTTCTTCTCTTTCTAATTCTAAACGCCTCATTGCCAATTCTTTTTCTTTCATCTCCATTTCTTTATTTTTCATCTCCACTTCTTTATCTTTTAATTCTCGTTCCATTTCTAACTTCTTCCATTCAATTTCCCGATTAATTTCTAGGGCACGCATCTTGACTGTTAGGAAGCTGATATTAAGCTCGCCGGCATCACTGTCAACGTCGCTGCCCTTATCTTCCTTTTCCGTGGAAGCTATTTCCTCACCTTCCCTTGTACTAGGAGTCTCGCTTCCCTGTTTCTCTTCTGCCTTCAGGTGCCGGTGAACCTTGGACAAGATCTCCACACGGGAATCACTGGCACGGATCTTGATCTCCAGGTAGGCGCTCACTAGTACAAGTTCCGGTTTGCTCAGATATTTTAATCTGGCAAGACAATCTTCTCTGTTCAGAAAAGCCTGAACCTCGTCCAGATCGTCAATGGTAGCTTTGTCTGCCATTGTCACAGGTGGAACACTTAACGAGCACTTAACACACCGAGCACTGTTCTACGTCAATATTGCACTTTATCGCACCAAACACTGCACTTGCCAATATTGCACGTAATCACTTCGGGCACCGCACTACCCAATATTGCACTGAGTCCAAGCGAACACTTCGCTCTACAATATTGCACTGAGTCCAAGCGAACACTTCGCTCTACAATATTGCACTGAGTCCAAGCGAACACTTCGCTCTACAATATTACACTAAATCACTGAGCACCGCACTAGTCAATATTGCACTTAATCGCTTAATCACAGCGAGCACCGCACTGCACAATATCGCACTTAGTCACTCTGAGCACCGCACAGGACGTATAACGTCACAATCGTCACACAGGGGGAATTATATACAGGGATTACGCCACTTCACCACCCCTGTCAAACATACTTAACAAGGGGACGGATCCCGCTGGGGATGCCAATTATGTTACGGCCCTCTCGGGACGCAACGGGGTTCTTACTCTGATGTAGTTAGAGGAAGATATATATCCGACCCCAAGCCAGTAGAGGCTATCAAGGGATGCGATCCGTGACGCAAGTAACTTAAAGGGAGTAGGGAAAGAAAGGTAAGAACTTAATATAATATAATAACACCATCACCATTTAAATATATAAAATAAAACGTACACAAGGGGGAGGGGTATTAACACTTTACAAAGGGGATCAACACTGTAGTCTTCTGCTGGAGACTATGGATCCTCGAAGCTAGGTGCTGAGTCCGCGGTGCTTTCTTCGTGGCCTCAAGACGTGTCCTCTGAGAACGCCGAGTCTACCCTGGCCACAGGTCAGCCACAACACAGGTCCACTGGGGGCACCGTCGTGGAGGCCGTCAACCACACGTCCAGCAGGTCTGCTGGCAGGTACTGAGCCACCAAGGCTGGTACGGCCACTCCACGAACGATAAAAGGGGTACGCCCTAGACAGGAGTCTCGTGTGATATCACCAATCACCCTCCTGTCCTCAATACCCCAGTGGATTATCGTCTCCAACCGTCGGTCCCGGGTAAATCCTTCCACTGCCACTCCACTGGCAGGCTTAACACACCACAGTGTTCTTCCGGGGGGACGACGTCACAACAGCTGCAGCAAACTTCACAGTATGGAGACTGGCTGCCTCGGGTAGACTGACTCCACCTTCAACACAGTGGTCCCAGGTCGGCTCTGTAAGCAGACACGTCATTAATAACCGGGACACTAATACACCACACTCACAGGCTCAGATACAAACGCCCGACATATCCACTCCATAGATGGCGCTGTCGTCGGAGCACCACCTCACCAGAGGTCAGGAGCGGCGGTGTTGAGCGCTGAACCAGACTGGAAACTGGTCCTCGAGGCCAGTACACGCTGTCCTCACTAGGTGTCGTCGTTCGTTTGGCGGGGGTTTCGGGAGCTGACCCACAGATGGCGTGTTTGTCACTGCTCCAGGCACGGACGCTGGATCCGGGTTCGTAACAGGACGCTAAGCCCCGGAAGCACCTCAAGGTAACCTCAAGTAAGGGTGAAGAATTTAGAAACTGCTTCATAGTTTGAACATAAACGAAGCAGTTCCAGAAAAGTTCGAGCATAATCTATTTGATTATGTGTTCAGTGTTCTCCATTCAAAAAAATAGTTTGAGGCTGCTGGATAAATGAGCATTTGACAAACGTTGATGAGAACGGGATGGAATATATTTTTAAGGGAAATAAATGATTTAAGCATTTCAAATTACGAATGATATTTTCACCTTATGAAACAGGAATTATTTTTCCAGCATGATAAGGCGCGAATAAAATTTAGTTTTTAACTCATCCCATCGTCAAGACTAAGGGCAGTCGAGTTCAAGGTTTAAGTCAAATATTTAATTACTAAAATATTCATATTTCGAAACTTGATCCAAAGCTCACTCGACTTTTCTCGAAACTATGACTCGAAACGGGCTTCGTTCACTCTCAGCCTAAGTGAACCTCACTAAATGAACGAACCTAACCTGGAACGAACCTAAATGAACGAACCTAACCTGGAACGAACCTAAATGAACGAACCTAACCTGGAACGAACCTAAATGAACGAACCTAACCTGGAACGAACCTAAATGAACGAACCTAACCTGGAACGAACCTAAATGAACGAACCTAACCTGGAACGAACCTAAATGAACGAACCTAATCTGGAACGAACCTAAATGAACGAACCTAACCTGGAACGAACCTAAATGAACGAACCTAACCTGGAACGAACCTAACCTGGAACGAACCTAAATGAACGAACCTAACCTGGAACGAACCTAAATGAACGAACCTAACCTGGAACGAACCTAAATGAACGAACCTGGTAGGTTAGGTTAGGCGTAGGTTACGTTAGGTGTTTAGGTTCTGTTGGCGATTATTTCTGCTTGAAGTTCTGTTAGGTTCTGTAACTCTAGCTAGGCCTAACTACGCGAAAACCGTAATACATAATAATATAAATGAGCACTTTTTGTACTGTCCAAAACATTCATCCCGGAAGTTGATTGTCTGCTAAGTCAAAATCTGACTTATTAACATTTTCATAGGTCAGGATTTGGTTAATAACTCGGGCTGGAGGATAAGTTGTTTAAGGGATGTAAGATGGTTGTAACCCAAGCTTCTGAACCACTCTGTTGATAAGCTTGAGAATCATCCAACCTTCTGAACCACTCTGTTGATGGTTGTAACCCAAGCTTCTGAACCACTCTGTTGATAAGCTTGAGAATCACCCAACCTCTGAACCACTCTGTTGATAAGCTTGAGAATCACCCAACCTTCTGAACCACTCTGTTGATAAGCTTGAGAATCATCCAACCTTCTGAACCACTCTGTTGATAAGAATTATATACAGGCTATTGCGTAATCATAATTTTTATGATGGTTTCTGCCCAGCAGACTCGATAAGAGGTCTGCTGGGCAGAAGGAAATTTGAATATAATTATCGGTTGCAGTCATTAATAAAATCTGTTGATAATTGGTAATTTTCCGTTGGGACAGTCAAAGGCTCAGTTGGGTACACCAAAACCTTCAGGCGTTAACACTTTCACTTACAAATACGATTTGAAAATTTGAATTATTTGAAGATTTGAATTTTAAAATTTCAAATTAATCATTTGAAACTGTTATTGGTAACGCATATAAAAACAAGACATGACAGTAGTGATTATAGACGACAGTTGACTGGACGTTCTGCAGGAATCTTGTCTTTTAATTCATGAAAAGTTAATTTTTATTGATGGGAGTTAGGCTTCAATCCAGGTGTTGGAAGAACGGCTTGTACAAAGCCATGTGCTCTGCAGAACACAATTTGGCAATCCCTAAATTCCTGGTCCCCGACTACCAAACAAGGGCGACTTAAATGGTCGTCGTCCTCTCTCATTCCCAGCATCTCCCCATCCCTCTACCTCCCCCATCCTTTCCATTCCCTATGGACATCAATCCAATCTCATTCCCAGCCTAGGATTCGAAGTCGGGTTGGTATAGTCCGTCTTCGTACACACAAGCCCGGCTAACTACCCATATACAGGGCTGTGGTCATCCAAACAGCGAACGACCCCAAACACGCCTGCTGTAATTTGAAATGCAAGTATGCAAAATATGTATTTTTTTCATATAAACAGGATAACCTATATATATATATATATATATATATATATATATATATATATATATATATATATATTATTATTTCTTGGGTCGTCAGGAGGATGTTTGGATGGGTGTTTATGGATCTGTTGACAGTTATATATATGTATATATAGTTCCAGAACATGGATGATGTATCCAACTACCGGTACTCGAGGCTCGTTCAAGCGGCAGCCATCCCTCAGACGCAACCATCAGTTTTAACCTACTGTGTATTATAAATAGATTTGGTCTCATATAAAATGAATATTATTATAAATTAGAATTCTAAGTATAGTTAGGCGTAGGTTAGGTTAGGTTAGGTTAGGCGTAGGTTACGTTAGGCGTAGGTTAGGTTAGGTTAGGTTAGGCGTAGGTTACGTTAGGCGTAGGTTACGTTAGGCATAGGTTAGGTTAGGCATAGGGTTATGTTATGTTAGGCGTAGGTTAGGTTAGGCATAGGTTAGGTTAGGCATAGGTTAGGTGTAAGTTAGGTTAGGTTAGTCAAAGGTTAGGCATAGGTTAGGTTAGGTTACGCATAGGTTAAGTTAGGTTAGGTTAGGTTAGGCATTGGTTAGGTTACGCGTAGGTTAAGTTAGGTTAGGTTAGGTTACCCGTAGGTTAAGTTAGGTTAGGTTAGGTTAGGTTACGCGTAGGTTAGGTTAGGTTATGCGTAGGTTAGGTTAGGTTATGCGTAGGTTAGGTTAGGTTAAATTAGGTTAGGTGTTTAGGTTCTGTTGGCGATTATTTCTGGTTTGAAGTATGTAGGTGAAGCATTTATTCTGACCTGCGTCACATTGTACTGTCACATCCAATTTTCAAAGAGTATCGTCCCATAGTGTCTTCACGTGCTATCGTCACATAGTATCATCACGTGCTATCGTCCCATAGTGTCATCACGTGCTATCATCTAGTTCGTCAAGTGCTATCGTCACATAGTATCATCACGTGCTATCCTCACATAGTGACGTCACGTGCTATCATCTAGTTCGTCAAGTGCTATCGTCACATAGTATCATCACGTGCTATCGTCACATAGTGTCGTCACATAGTATCATCACGTGCTATCCTCACATAGTGTCGTCACATGCTATCGTGCCATAGTATCGTGATATGGGAGTATTACAGAATAGCACAATACCCTACTAATACATTTATTGTTATTGCAGTACAGAATACAAACTATCGTACTCTCAGGGCGACGGGTCTCGCTTCATACAGGTCCGCGTTCAATCCCCGACCGTCCGTAAGTGGTTGAGCACCATCCCTTCCCCCCTCGTCTCATCCCTAATCCTTATCCTGACCCCTTCCCAGTACTATATAGTCGTAATGGCTTCGCGCTTTCCCCCTGATAGCCACATTCCCTTCAAGGCTTCAAACCATAAATAACTACATTCGAACAAAGTTTAAATAATTTTACTAATTTACTAATTAACCTCTTAATTTAATTAATTACTAATCTAATTAACCTACTCTAATTTTATAATTTAATAATTTTTTAATAATAAAATTAAAAAAAATTATAATTTAATAATTATTAATTAATTACTAATCTAATTAACCTACTCTAATTTAGACGTAAAAAAAAATAATACTTTGCCAACATCAATATTCTCAGTTTTGGGGACATGATCCCTTCCTTAAAAGTATTTTAAACAAAACATTCCACAAAATATATTTATAGTGTACATAATAATGACAGAAATCTGGATCCTGATAAACCAAAAGTGAAATACTTAGTTGGTATCTTTTGGCAGTTATATAAACAGTTAGGATGTATTTTCCTTTTTCTGACTGTGTGTTGAGGGGACAATACAATCCCTGAGAGTGGGGGTTGAGGGGACAATACAATCCCTGAGAGTGGGGGTTGAGGGGACAATACAATCCCTGAGGGTGGGGGTTGAGGGGACAATACAATCCCTGAGAGTGGGGGTTGAGGGGACAATACAATCCCTGAGAGTGGGGGTTGAGGGGACAATACAATCCCTGAGAGTGGGGGTTGAGGGGACAATACAATCCCTGAGAGTGGGGGTTGAGGGGACAATACAATCCTGAGAGTGGGGGTTGAGGGGACAATACAATCCCTGAGAGTGGGGGTTGAGGGGACAATACAATCCCTGAGAGTGGGGGTTGAGGGGACAATACAATCCCTGAGAGTGGGGGTTGAGGGGACAATACAATCCCTGAGAGTGGGGGTTGAGGGGACAATACAATCCCTGAGAGTGGGGGTTGAGGGGACAATACAATCCCTGAGAGTGGGGGTTGAGGGGACAATACAATCCCTGAGAGTGGGGGTTGAGGGGACAATACAATCCCTGAGAGTGGGGGTTGAGGGGACAATACAATCCCTGAGAGTGGGGGTTGAGGGGACAATACAATCCCTGAGAGTGGGGGTTGAGGGGACAATACAATCCTGAGAGTGGGGGTTGAGGGGACAATACAATCCCTGAGAGTGGGGGTTGAGGGGACAATACAATCCCTGAGAGTGGGGGTTGAGGGGACAATACAATCCCTGAGAGTGGGGGTTGAGGGGACAATACAATCCCTGAGAGTGGGGGTTGAGGGGACAATACAATCCCTGAGAGTGGGGGTTGAGGGGACAATACAATCCCTGAGAGTGGGGGTTGAGGGGACAATACAATCCCTGAGAGTGGGGGTTGAGGGGACAATACAATCCCTGAGAGTGGGGGTTGAGGGGACAATACAATCCCTGAGAGTGGGGGTTGAGGGGACAATACAATCCCTGAGAGTGGGGGTTGAGGGGACAATACAATCCCTGAGAGTGGGGGTTGAGGGGACAATACAATCCCTGAGAGTGGGGGTTGAGGGGACAATACAATCCCTGAGAGTGGGGGTTGAGGGGACAATACAATCCCTGAGAGTGGGGGTTGAGGGGACAATACAATCCCTGAGAGTGGGGGTTGAGGGGACAATACAATCCCTGAGAGTGGGGGTTGAGGGGACAATACAATCCCTGAGAGTGGGGGTTGAGGGGACAATACAATCCCTGAGAGTGGGGGTTGAGGGGACAATACAATCCCTGAGAGTGGGGGTTGAGGGGACAATACAATCCCTGAGAGTGGGGGTTGAGGGGACAATACAATCCCTGAGAGTGGGGGTTGAGGGGACAATACAATCCCTGAGAGTGGGGGTTGAGGGGACAATACAATCCCTGAGAGTGGGGGTTGAGGGGACAATACAATCCCTGAGAGTGGGGGTTGAGGGGACAATACAATCCCTGAGAGTGGGGGTTGAGGGGACAATACAATCCCTGAGAGTGGGGGTTGAGGGGACAATACAATCCCTGAGAGTGGGGGTTGAGGGGACAATACAATCCCTGAGAGTGGGGGTTGAGGGGACAATACAATCCCTGAGAGTGGGGGTTGAGGGGACAATACAATCCCTGAGAGTGGGGGTTGAGGGGACAATACAATCCCTGAGAGGACAATACAATCCCTGGAGTGGGGGTTGAGGGGACAATACAATCCCTGAGAGTGGGGGTTGAGGGGACAATACAATCCTGAGAGTGGGGGTTGAGGGGACAATACAATCCCTGAGAGTGGGGGTTGAGGGGACAATACAATCCCTGAGAGTGGGGGTTGAGGGGACAATACAATCCCTGAGAGTGGGGGTTGAGGGGACAATACAATCCCTGAGAGTGGGGGTTGAGGGGACAATACAATCCCTGAGAGTGGGGGTTGAGGGGACAATACAATCCCTGAGAGTGGGGGTTGAGGGGACAATACAATCCCTGAGAGTGGGGGTTGAGGGGACAATACAATCCCTGAGAGTGGGGGTTGAGGGGACAATACAATCCCTGAGAGTGGGGGTTGAGGGGACAATACAATCCCTGAGAGTGGGGGTTGAGGGGACAATACAATCCCTGAGAGTGGGGGTTGAGGGGACAATACAATCCCTGAGAGTGGGGGTTGAGGGGACAATACAATCCCTGAGAGTGGGGGTTGAGGGGACAATACAATCCCTGAGAGTGGGGGTTGAGGGGACAATACAATCCCTGAGAGTGGGGGTTGAGGGGACAATACAATCCCTGAGAGTGGGGGTTGAGGGGACAATACAATCCCTGAGAGTGGGGGTTGAGGGGACAATACAATCCCTGAGAGTGGGGGTTGAGGGGACAATACAATCCCTGAGAGTGGGGGTTTGAGGGGACAATACAATCCCTGAGAGGGGGTTGAGGGGACAATACAATCCCTGAGAGTGGGGGTTGAGGGGACAATACAATCCCTGAGAGTGGGACAATACAATTAAATTGGGGAGTGGATGGAAGCACAGTATCAAAGGGATCTGTTTTTTTTTTTGCTGGGTCTGTGGTGTGGGCAGCGGGGCCTCGAACCCTGGACAGGCTGGTTGTTGCACCACCAGAGCCAATTTGTTCCGAATGTAACGTGAGTCCTGAACGACACAATTGGTCTTTTTGTTATGTGATGACGAGGTGGTGTGTGTGTGTGGGTGTGTGTGTGGGTGGGTGTGTGTGTGTGTGTGTGTGTGTGTGTGTGGGTGTGTGTGTGTGTGGATGTGTGTACTCACCTAATTGTGCTTGCGGGGGTTGAGCTTTGGCTCTTTGGTCCCGCCTCTCAACTGTCAATCAACAGGTGTACAGATTCCTGAGCCTATTGGGCTCTATCATATCTACATTTGAAACTGTGTATGGAGTCAGCCTCCACCACATCACTTCCTAATGCATTCCATCCGTTAACTACTCTGACACTGAAAAAGTTCTTTCTAACGTCTCTGTGGCTCATGTGGGTACTCAATTTCCACCTGTGTCCCCTTGTTTGCGTCCCACCAATGTTGAATAGTTTATCCTTGTGTACCCGGTCGATTCCCCTGAGGATTTTGTAGGTTGTGATCATGTCTCCCCTTACTCTTCTGTCGTCTAGTGTCGTAAGGTGCATTTCCCGCAGCCTTTCCTCGTAACTCATGCCTCTTAGTTCTGGGACTAGTCTAGTGCCATACCTTTGGACTCTTTCCAGCTTCGTCTTGTGCTTGACAAAGTACGGGCTCCATGCTGGGGCCCCATACTCTAGGATTGGTCCTTGTACACCACATATGTGATGTACAAGATTCTGAATGATTCCTTACACAGGTTCTGAACGCTGTTCTGATGTTAGCCAGCCTCGCATATGCCGCAGACGTTATTCATTTTATGTGGGCTTCAGGAGACAGGTTTGGTGTGATATCAACTCCTAGATCTTTCTCTCTGTTCGTTTCATTAAGTACTTCATCTCCTATTCTGTATCCTGTGTTTGGCCTCCTGTTTCCACCGCCTAGTTTCATTACTTTGCATTTACTCGGGTTGAACTTCAACAGCCATTTGTTGGACCATTCACTCAGTCTGTCTAGGTCATCTTGTAGCCTCCTACTATCATCCTCTGTTTCAATCCTCCTCATAATTTTTGCATCGTCGGCAAACATTGAGAGGAACGAATCTATACCCTCTGGGAGATCATTTACATATACCAGAAACAGTATAGGTCCAAGGACTGACCCCTGCGGGACTCCACTCGTAACGTCTCGCCAATCTGAGACCTCACCCCTCACACAGACTCGTTGTCTCCTGTTGCTTAGGTACTCCTTTATCCAACGGAGTACCTTCCCTTTCACTCCAGCCTGCATCTCCAGCTTTTTCACTAGCCTCTTGTGTGGTACTGTATCAAAGGCTTTCTGACAAGCCAAAAATATGCAGTCTGCCCACCCTTCTCTTTCTTGCCTTATTTTTGTTGCCTGGTCGTAGAATTCAAGTAACCCTGTGAGGCAGGACCTTCCATCCCTGAACCCATGTTGATGCTGTGTTACAAAGTTCTTTTGCTCCAGATGCTCCACTAGCTTTCTTCGCACAATCTTCTCCATCAGCTTGCATGGTATGCAGATTAGGGACACTGGCCTGTAGTTCAGTGCCTCCTGTCTATCCCCTTTCTTGTATATCGGGACTATGTTAGCTGCTTTCCAAATGTCTGGCAGTTCTCCTGTTGCCAGTGATTTGTTATACACTATGGAGAGTGGTAGGCAAAGTTCTTCTGCTCCTTCCCTTAGTATCCAAGGGGAGATTCCATCTGGGCCTGTGGCCTTTGTCACATCCAACTCTAGTAAAGACTTCCTTACTTCCCCGCTGGTAATCTCAAACTCTTCCAGTGGTTCCTGGTTAGCTATTCCCTCTCTTCTCTCTGAAATTTCTCCTTGCTCTAAGGGGAAGACCTCCTGGAATTTCTTATTCAGTTCCTCCCTAGGTGGGTACTTAGTGGTGTGTGTGTGTGTGTGTGTGTGTGTGTGTGTGTGTGTGCTTACTAGTTGTGTTTTTGCGGGGGTTGAGCTTTGCTCTTTCGGCCCGCCTCTCAACTGTCAATCAACTGTTTACTAACTACTTTTTTTTTTTTTTTCCACACCACACACACACCCCCCAGGAAGCAGCCCGTGACAGCTGACTAACTCCCAGGTACCTATTTACTGCTAGGTAACAGGGGCATTCAGGGTGAAAGAAACTTTGCCCATTTGTTTCTGCCTCGTGCGGGAATCGAACCCGCGCCACAGAATTACGAATCCTGCGCGTTATCCACCAGGCTACGAGGCCCCCCGAGCGTGTGTGTGTGTGTGTGTGTGTGTACTCACCTAGTTGTGTTTGCGGGGGTTGAGCTCTGGCTCTTTGGTCCCGCCTCTCAACCGTCAATCAACAGGTGTACAGATTCCTGAGCCTACTGGGCTCTATCATATCTACATTTGAAACTGTGTATGGAGTCAGCCTCCACCACATCACTTCCTAATGCATTCCATTTGTCAACCACTCTGACACTAAAAAAGTTCTTTCTAATATCTCTGTGGCTCATTTGGGCACTCAGTTTCCACCTGTGTCCCCTTGTGTGTGTGCCCCTTGTGTTAAATAGACTGTCTTTATCTACCCTATCAATTCCCTTCAGAATCTTGAATGTGGTGATCATGTCCCCCCTAACTCTTCTGTCTTCCAGCGAAGTGAGGTTTAATTCCCGTAGTCTCTCCTCGTAGCTCATACCTCTCAGCTCGGGTACTAGTCAGGTGGCAAACCTTTGAACCTTTTCCAGTTTAGTCTTATCCTTGACTAGATATGGACTCCATGCTGGGGCTGCATACTCCAGGATGTGCCTGACATATGTGGTATACAAAGTTCTGAATGATTCCTTACACAAGTTTCTGAATGCCGTTCGTATGCTGGTCAGCCTTGCATATGCCACTAATGTGTGCGCGCGCGTGTGTGTGTGTGTGTGTGTGCGCGCGCGTGTGTGTGTGTGTGAGCGTGGTAAAAATCTGAATTTTATACAAGTTAAATTTCGTCCTAAAATCGTTTCCTGGAGGCAGAAAGTCGCACCTGAAAAATTGGTGGACGATGATTTGTTTCCGAAGGATTGGAGCCGGTGATGAATGCCGTCTCCCAGGTGACGGTGGTGGCTCCTACCGTCTCCCAGGTGACGGGTGGTGGCTCCTACCGTCTCCCAGGTGACGGGTGGTGGCTCCTACCGTCTCCCAGGTGACAGGTGGTGGCTCCTACCGTCTCCAGGTGACGGGTGGTGGCTCCTACCGTCTCTCAGGGGACGGTGGTGGCTCCTACCGTCTCCCAGGTGACGGTGGTGGCTCCTACCGTCTCCCAGGTGACGGGTGGTGGCTCCTACCGTCTCCCAGGTGACGGGTGGTGGCTCCTACCGTCTCCCAGGTGACGGTGGTGGCTCCTACCGTCTCTCAGGGGACGGTGGTGGCTCCTACCGTTTCTCAGGTGACGGGTGGTGGCTCCTGTCATCTCCCAGGTGACGGGTGGTGGCTCCTACCGTCTACCAGGTGACAGGTGGTGGCTCCTACCGTCTCCCAGGTGACGGGTGGTGGCTCCTACCGTCTCCCAGGTGACGGTGGTGGCTCCTACCGTCTCTCAGGTGACGGTGGTGGCTCCTACCGTCTATCAGGTGACGGTGGTGGCTCCTGTCGTCTCCCAGGTGACGGTGGTGGCTCCTACCGATTCTCAGGTGACGGTGGTGGCTCCTACCGTCTCTCAGGTGACGGGTGGTGGCTCCTACCGTCTCTCAGGTGACGGTGGTGGCTCCTACCGTCTCTCAGGTGACGGTGGTGGCTCCTACCGTCTCCCAGGTGACGGTGGTGGCTCCTACCGTCTCCCAGGTGACGGGTGGTGGCTCCTACCGTCTCTCAGGTGACGGTGGTGGCTCCTACCGTTTCCCAGGTGACGGTGGTGGCTCCTACCGTCTCTCAGGGGACGGTGGTGGCTCCTACCGTTTCTCAGGTGACGGGTGGTGGCTCCTGTCATCTCCCAGGTGACGGGTGGTGGCTCCTACCGTCTACCAGGTGACAGGTGGTGGCTCCTACCGTCTCCCAGGTGACGGTGGTGGCTCATTCCGTCTCCCAGGTGACGGTGGTGGCTCGTGCCGTCTCCCAGGTGACAGTTGGTGGCTCCTGCCGTCTACCAGGTGACGGTGATGGCTCCTACCGTCTACCAGGTGACGGGTGGTGGCTCTGCCGTCTCTCAGGTGACGGTGGTGGCTCCTACCGTCTACCAGGTGACGGTGGTGGCTCCTACCATCTCCCAGGTGACGGTGGTGGCTCCTACCGTCTCCCAGGTGACAAGTGGTGGCTCTTACCGTCTCCCAGGTGACGGTAGTGGCTCCTACCGTCTCTCAAGTGACGGGTAGTGGCTCCTACCGTCTCCCAGGTGACGGGTGGTGGCTCCTACCGTCTCCCAGGTGACGGGTGGTGGCTCCTACCGTCTCCCAGGTGACGGTGGTGGCTCCTACCGTCTCCCAGGTGACGGGTGGTGGCTCCTACCGTCTCCCAGGTGACGGTGGTGGCTCCTACCGTCTCCCAGGTGGCGGGTGGTGGCTCCTGCCGTCTACCAGGTGACGGGTGGTGGCTCCTACCGTCTCCCAGGTGACGGTGGTGGCTCCTACCGTCTCCCAGGTGACGGGTGGTGGCTCCTACCGTCTCCCAGGTGACGGTGGTGGCTCCTACCGTCTCCCAGGTGACGGGTGGTGGCTCCTACCGTCTCCCAGGTGACGGGTGGTGGCTCCTACCGTCTCCCAGGTGACGGTGGTGGCTCCTACCGTCTCCCAGGTGACGGTGGTGGCTCCTACCGTCTCCCAGGTGACGGTGGTGGCTCCTACCGTCTACCAGGTGACGGGTGGTGGCTCCTACCGTCTCCCAGGTGACGGGTGGTGGCTCCTACCGTCTTCCAGGTGACGGGTGGGGGCTCCTACCGTCTCCCAGGTGACGGTGGTGGCTCCTACCGTCTCCCAGGTGACGGTGGTGGCTCCTACCGTCTCCCAGGTGAGGGTGGTGGCTCCTACCGTCTACCAGGTGACGGTGGTGGCTCCTACCGTCTACCAGGTGACGGTGGTGGCTCCTACCGTCTACCAGGTGACGGTGGTGGCTCCTACCGTCTACCAGGTGACGGTGGTGGCTCCTACCGTCTCCCAGGTGACGGTGGTGGCTCCTACCGTCTACCAGGTGACGGTGGTGGCTCCTACCGTCTACCAGGTGACGGTGGTGGCTCCTACCGTCTCCCAGGTGACGGTGGTGGCTCCTACCGTCTACCAAGTGACGGTGGGGGCTCCTACCGTCTCCCAGGTGACGGTGGTGGCTCCTACCGTCTACCAGGTGACGGTATAGGAGTGTTAACAGTAACATGGGAAAGTTAACATTCTGGGAAGGTTAACTCTCCCTTTCCTTCGTGGAAGAGAAAGGAACGAGCAAATAATTAATAATTAGAGTCCCTGTCATGACAGAGCAGCTTGGTTCAGCATACCTTTAGACAAGTAAAGCTTAGTTCAGCATACCTTTAGACAAGCAAAGCTTGGTTCAGCATACCTTTAGATAAGCAAAGCTTAGTTCAGCATACCTTTAGACAAGCAAAGCTTGGTTCAGCATACCTTTAGACAAGTAAAGCTTGGTTCAGCATACCTTTAGACAAGCAAAGCTTGGTTCAGCATACCTTTAGACAAGTAAAGCTTGGTTCAGCATACCTTTAGACAACAAAAGCTTGGTTCAGCATACCTTTAGACAACAAAAGCTTGGTTCAGCATACCTTTAGACAACAAAAGCTTGGTTCAGCATACCTTTAGACAACAAAAGCTTGGTTCAGCATACCTTTAGACAACAAAAGCTTGGTTCAGCATACCTTTAGACAACATCTTGTCAGTACATAATTGGCTTGAGAAGAGGTTCAAAGCTGTTCAAAAACAGCTTTAATCTTTATATTCCTGAAGCTTCGTGAGTTAAAGAATTTTCCCTCGGAAGAGCACAGTGGGAAATATATGCATGTATTCATGGGAAAAGAATTGCTTTAGGCAAACAAACATGAAACACCAAAAATATGATCCCATGAAGCAGAGTCGTGTTCAAGATACATCCTGTTGAACGGAAATTGCAGGCAATTGACTCCGGGTGATTGGCATCCACAGCTGTCCCGGTCGGCACAAAAATTGTGATCAACATTTAACAATTGTGGGAGGAAGCTGTTGGGCGCTCTGCAACAAAGAGGATATTGGCTTATGAAATGTGTTTGGTGGGCAGAGATGATTCCGTGCACACACACGCAAACACATATACACACACACACACATACACACACACACACACGCACGCACGTACGCACACACACGCACACACATTCGTGACAAATCGCCAACATGGGTTCAGGGAGGGTAAATCTTGCCTTACAGGCTTGATAGAATTCTACGATCAGGTGACAAAGATTAAGCAAGAAGGAGAGGGCTGGGCGGACTGCATTTTCTTGGATTGTCGGAAAGCCTTTGACACAGTACCGCATAAGAGGCTGGTACATAAGCTGGAGAGACAGGCAGGTGTAGCTGGCTATCTTGTTTCTGATATATGTAAATGATCTCCCGGAGGGTATAGATTCATTTCTCTCAATGTTTGCGGACGATGCCAAAATTATGAGAAGGATTAAAACAGAAGAGGACTGTTTGAGGCTTCAAGAAGACCTAGACAAACTGCAGGAATGATCGAACAAGTGGTTGTTAGAGTTTAACCCAACCAAATGTAATATAATGAAGATAGGTGTAGGGAGCAGGAGGCCAAATACAAGGTATCATCTGGGAGAAGAAATTCTTCAGGAGTCAGAGAAAGAAAAAGACTTGGGAGTTGATATCACGCCAGACCTGTCTCCTGCAGCTCGTATCAAGAGGATAACATCAGCGGCATATTCCAGGCTGGCCAACATACGAACGGCATTCAGAAACTTGTGTAAAGAATCATTCAGAACTTTGTATACCACATATGTCAGGCCAATCCTGGAGTATGCAGCCCCAGCATGGAGTCCATATCTAGTCAAGGATAAGAATAATCTGGAAAAGGTTCAAAGGTTTGCCACCAGACTAGTACCCGAGCTGAGAGGTATGAGCTACGAGGAGAGACTACGGGAATTAAACCTCACTTCGCT
>NC_059623.1:5888982-5891482 GCF_020424385.1 Procambarus clarkii
ACTTAGTAGTCTGTTTGTAGAAAGTCCTTTTTGCTTGACCAAACGCAAGATCCAAGATCGATTTTGGGTATTTTAACTTCTTCCCAATTTCAAATATATTTGCTATTTCTTCATCGAAAAATTCCGGACTACAAACTCTCAGTGCTCTGAGAAACATACCAGAAAAAACTGCCCGCTTGACCTGAACATGATGATTTGAATAGAAATGTACATACGAGCACACATTGGTAGGTTTCCTATACACATTGAATTTGAAACTTCTACCAATTCTATGAATCATGATGTCTAAAAAAGGCAGAACACCATTCACTTCGTTCTCAATTGTGAATTTAATTGACGGAACCAGCGAATTGATTTGATTGAGAAAATCAGTTTCGTCATGATTAACCGGCCACAGGCACAAAATATCGTCAACGTACCTGTACCAAAGCAAATTTGAGGGTAAAATCCTGGGAAGGATATTTGTTTCGAAACATTCCATGTACAGATTGCTCAAAACAGGGGAGAGGGGATTACCCATCGCCATGCCAAATGTTTGTTTATAAAATGAATCATTAAAGCTGAAATAATTATCTTTAATGCACAATTTTATAAGTTCAATAATGGTGTTAGTAGGCAAAGTTAAATTATACCTTGGGAGTAGATCCCGTAAGAATGACAACAGATCATCAACAGGAACCCTAGTGAACAGAGCCGTCACATCAAAACTCACAAGTTTAAAATCATAATTTAATTTCAAACTAGACAACTTGTTAACCAAGTCCAAGTTGTTTGTTATGTGTGAGTTGGAAATGGAACCTACTACTGGAGACAAGACTTGGACAAGCCATTTGGAAAGTCTATATGCCACAGATCCAACAGAACTAATAATAGGTCTTGCAGGATTATTCGGTTTGTGTGTTTTAATAAGCCCATATAGATATGGGAGAGAAGGGGAACGACTTAAAAACTTAGGAATCAACTCCTTATCTTTCTTGAGCACGGTTTTAAGAGTTTTGTTGAAATGAGCAATAACTCTTTCAATAGGGTCACTATTAACAGGTAAGTAAGTGTCTCTGTCCTCCAATAACTGGTTCATTTTTTGGACATAGTCTTCTTTGTCCATGATGACAACAGCATTGGATTTATCAGCTTTAGTGATATGTAGAGAGTTATCTTTTTTGAGGGTTTTGAACGCTCGCATAAACCTCTCTGGACAATTAGGCACAGTACCCTTAAGTAAAGAACCGTACACCATTCCCTTGCAAATATTGATGTCGTCAGATGAAATCTCACTAGATTTCTCCAAATTGCAAAAACTTTTGGCAATATTTGCATAATTCACATCTCTATTTGATATGGAGAAACTCAGACCGTAACCAAGAGCAGTCATCGTATCATTATCAAGTTGTTTACTAGAGAGATTAATAACAAAGTCAGTGTTGGCATGTTTATTCCAATCACTTTGTTGAATGAGCCTATTTAATTTTGAATCAAGCTTCGTACTTACATTCGTGCAGGCAGATCTCATAGCGGTGTAACAATAATCCATCATCGGGCGATTCCATTCCAAGGGTACAGCTTGAGAAAATGAATACTTACGGCTGTTCAACACCTTAAAACATTCCCGTACTTCTAATTTAAGCAAATCAATATTTTTACCAAGCACTAAGCGGGAAATTTCATCAAACGGTCGGTCAGCTAATTTCAGCACACTGTTGGAGGATAGGGAACGGGGAAGCACTTGTTCACTGAGACATTTTCTAAGAAAATGAAGACGGATTTTTAACGTATAGGATTTCACTAAAGCAGAACGAAAATTAGAAACAAAAGGTTTAAGAGCAGGGTAGAGAGAGGAGAAGTGAAGAAATTGGCGCGTGGTATCCATGTATGCAACAATGATCACAAAAACACTGATCCAAGTATGCAGAATAACCACATATGAAAAATAGAAAATGCTTAACGCGTTTTCGGCTAATTCGCCTTCATCAGAGCAAAGTAGAATGAAGATAAGTTTGCTGATCAGACCTTTATATCCGCCTGGGCAGATCACCTGACCACCAAAAATAAGTGGAGGAAAGGAATTATAAGAAAGAAGGTAACTGCAGAAGGCCTATTGGCCCATACAAGGCAGCTCCTTTTAATATCTCCAAGTGCCATACGTGTTTAAATGATTGCTATATTGTTTTGACGTGCTATATTGAGGCTTAAATAGGGATCCAACTTGTACATACCGGGGCTCACATTAAGGCTGTTGTTACAATGTTTGATCAGAGCAGACTCGATCACGTTTCGTTCAACAAAATCCTTACTTTTAACAATACATTTTGCCCCTGTGAAGTCGATAGAATGATTACATAAACTGGAATGTAAATACAATGCACTGGATTGCTGGGCTGTACGAATAGCATATGAATGCTGTTTTAAACGCGAGGAAAGAGATTTACCAGTCTGGCCGATGTAAACACATGCACACTCATTACAAGGGATGGAATACACACAACCTGCTACAGACGAGGGC